>VNJV01010268.1:1921-86715 GCA_008042635.1 Drosophila nikananu
GTGGTTTTTTGATCGTAACTTGGCTTAAACTCAACCGATTTCAGTCTGGTTTGGTTTTTTCTTCTTAGTTTTTAATGGAGAACATTTCTGCATTTAAAACTAGGTTTATAATTTTTTGGGCAATTTTTGAGAATTTTGACGATGTGACCCCTTTAATTTTTTTTGTCTCAAGAATCGCGAATTTCTTCTGTGGTTTTTTGATCGTAACTTGGCTTAAACTCAACCGATTTCAGTCTGGTTTGGTTTTTTCTTCTTAGTTTTTAATGGAGAACATTTCTGCATTTAAAACTAGGTTTATAATTTTTTGGGCAATTTTTGAGAATTTTGACGATGTGACCCCTTTAATTTTTTTTGTCTCAAGAATCGCGAATTTCTTCTGTGGTTTTTTGATCGTAACTTGGCTTAAACTCAACCGATTTCAGTCGGGTTTGGTTTTTTCTTCTTAGTTTTTAATAGAGAACATTTCTGCATTTAAAACTAGGTTTATAATTTTTTGGGCAATTTTTGGGAATTTTGACGATGTGACCCCTTAAATTTTTTTTCTCTTAAAAATAGCGAACTCCTTCTGTGGTTTTTTGATCGTAACTTGGCTTAAACTCAACCGATTTCAGTCTGGTTTGGCTTTTTCTTCTTAGTTTTTAATGGAGAACATTTCTGCATTTAAAACTAGGTTTATAATTTTTTGGGCAATTTTTGAGAATTTTGACGATGTGACCCCTTTAATTTTTTTTGTCTCAAGAATCGCGAATTTCTTCTGTGGTTTTTTGATCGTAACTTGGCTTAAACTCAACCGATTTCAGTCTGGTTTGGTTTTTTCTTCTTAGTTTTTAATGGAGAACATTTCTGCATTTAAAACTAGGTTTATAATTTTTTGGGCAATTTTTGAGAATTTTGACGATGTGACCCCTTTAATTTTTTTTGTCTCAAGAATCGCGAATTTCTTCTGTGGTTTTTTGATCGTAACTTGGCTTAAAATCAACCGATTTCAGTCTGGTTTGGTTTTTTCTTCTTAGTTTTTAATGGAGAACTTTTCTGCATTCAAAACTCGATAACTAATTTTTAATTTAAGAACTGGATACTGAGCTTATATTTTTATTTCCCAGCATTTGGTATATTTTTTTTTTATAAAATCACACAAAAACGCGGTCACACTGATTGCAATAGCAACAAGAAAAATTTGCCAACTTTAAAAAATTCTCATTTAAACATTATATTTGGCCGTGGGCAAATTTACGACCATGCCCATCTACGAGAGCGTGATGCAGGAGAAGCCTCCTATCGTCCTGGACATCGGCAACGCCTACACAAAGTGAGTAATAGGCGGTTGCCTGTTGAAGAGAGGTGATATCATCGCTTCATTTCTTACCTTTTCAGGCTTGGCTTCACGGCGGAGGCATGTCCGCGGAAGATCATGCCTACCGAGGTGGTGCTGACCACGACGGGAATCCGAAAGCGTCTGTTCGACTACGACACAACGGAAGAGCTACACGACCAGCTCGTGGACTTCCTGCAGACCATTTTCTTCAAGTAGGGTTGACTTTTGCTGTTGCAATTCTAATAATAACACTAATTCAATGCTGCTTGCAGGCACCTGCTAGTCAGCCCCAAGGAGCGCAAGTTCGTGGTAGTGGAGAATGTATTCGGACCCACAGTGCTCCGGGAAACACTGGCTCGCGTGCTCTTCCTCCACTTCGACGTCTCGTCGGTGCTGTTCGTGCCCGTACACCTAATTGCGCTATCTACGCTGGCCGTGCCCACCGCCGTGGTCGTAGACATCGGGTACAGCGAGACCAGCGTGATGCCCGTCTACAGCGGTGTGCAGATCTTGTCCGCCTTCAAGGATCAGAGCTATGGGGGCAGCGCCATTCACGCGGAGATCCGGCGACAGCTGCTTGAGGCGGGCGTCAAGGATGACCTGCTGACGGAGAGCGTACTGGAGGATATTAAGGTGCGCACCTGTTTCGTGACCACCTTCGCGAGGTCGCAGGCCCGCGCCAATGATCAGGCGCCGACACCGCCGCCGGGCGTAGACTACATCGTCAGCGACCACGATGCGGTGATTCATGTGCCCGGCAGTCTGCGGGAAACGGTCTACGAGATTATGTTTGAGCCCAGTAATGAGCGCGACAGCCTGCCGCACCTTATCCTGCGCTCTATTCTTGACTGCACAATGGACATGCGGCGAGCGCTGGTCGAGAGCGTGCTCTTGGTGGGCGGCGGCTCCATGGTCCAGGGCCTGCAGTCCCGACTCCTCCACGAAATGCAGCATCTGCTCGCCAAGGACCCGTTCTACGCGAGCCGCTTCCACGGCCAGCTGCAATTCAAGTTCTACAATCCCATCGGCAAGCAAAACTTCACCGCCTGGCTGGGTGGTGCTCTGTGCGGCGCCACGGATCTCATTCAGACCCGGTCCCTGGCCAAGGAGACGTATTTGAAGAGCGAGCACGTGCCCGACTGGAGCAACCTGTGTGATAATCGACCGACGGGGTCATAGAGTTAAGCGACGAGGGGCGCTAAATATTTATTTCAACGTGATTACCAATAAGCCTAAAGTGAATGTGAAAGTGAAGTATCTCTTAATTTTCCCCAATTTGTATTATATTCTAGTATATACTCAGTATATACATACATAGAGTCATATATCGTTTTATTTAGAAAGAACGAGGGATAGATCCTTACACCTTTGGCAGACGGTAGTAATGAAGAAGGAAGGAATGTGAGTTCGAAAAATATCTTTTAATTTAGATCCCTTATCGGTAACATATCTAGATACTTTTATAAGGAAAAGAAATGTATTCAATTTGTAAATTTATTTCAAATTTATTTGCTTATTTCGATTTTGTGTGTTTTTTGCGGCCCGCAAGGCCGCTTCTTCGATTTCATTTCGTTATAATTTATAAATAATAGGGTGTACATAATTTCGGCTTGAAAATTACATGTACTTCACGCCACTTACAATTCTTAGAATCCCGATGTGTGTGTGTGTGTAGGTTTTTTCTGTTTTCCATATTTCGTACTTAATTAATTTTCCTTCAACTGTCTTCTCTTACTCGGTTGTGGTAGGGGGGGGGGAGGATAATGCATGTGTGGTGCTGATGCGGGTGCGGGATGCGTGTGTTCATATACAGATTGATGTATTATATAATAATAACTCGTACTATCTCTTTCTCACTTTGCTGCCTATCAACTAAGCCTAAGCGTAACTCCAGAAATCTTTCTCCAGGGGATATACTATGTGTACAAATCTATATAAATTACATTATGCCTGCGCATAGGTAACTCTATACAAAACGAGGGGGGGTGGGGAAGGAAAGCACAATTCATTAATTATCTAGATTATATAAAAAAAATGGGTCAAAAGGTTTGCTGTTGCCTGTTGCCTGGGGCCGGGAGGGGGTCGGGACTGGGGTTCGCTCTCTGCCATGCAAGCGGGTTTCCTGTTTCGAGTATTGGCCATCATCATCTTCGATACGACTTCGTACGACTTCCTTTTGTGCAAACAAGATCAACAAATTCCGAATAATAAATAACAAAGCAGTAACAAGTCACGAGTCGCCGCTCTCCTGCACGGGGGATGGGGTTACCAACGATGGCCGAAAGCTGACTGAGCGACTTAATTAAATTAGGGCTACGTGCGGCCATTAGTTTGTATAATAAATAAGTTAATCAATTTAAAAACTGGAATTTGGACTGGGTCATGGGCTTGGGCGTGGGCGTGGGCGTAGGATGCGGCTCCTGCGACAGCGCGGGCTTTCGGTCTTAGCTAGTTTACAATTACTTTAAGTTCAGTCGTCGCTAGTTTGGCAGCTGAGGTGGCCGTGGTGACCTGATCCTGATCCTGATTCTGGCCCTGGACCGTAACCGGGTCGCTGATGGCGGTGGCGGTGGAGGTGGAGGCTCCCCCTCCGCTGCGACGCCGCCTCCTCCTCCTCCTGGTCGTTGTCGTATCCGTGGTGTGCTTCTGCCTCTGCTGCGGTCCCTGTCACTTCTCCGCGCTAAATAGCCGGGGCAGACTGGCGTTCTGATTGCTGTCCATGATATCCACGGTGGCGGCGGCCGAGCCCTTGGTGGCCTTATGCATTGGCGGCAAATTGGCGATCTGAACCTCATGGCGGAACAACTGGTTGATACTGCGTCCAACCAGCTGCACGGTCAGCTTCTTGAATATATCCTTCTTGGCCCGATCCACCTTGTTGCCCTTGACGGGCGCCACGGCGATCTTCTCGTCAAACTTTTGGATGTCCGCCGCATTCACGCTGGGTATATGCTGCAGTACCTCGCTGAGGATGGGGAACTGCGGCCGCAGCAGCTCATAGAACTGCACGCCGAGCGTGACCAGGCCGGATTGGTTGGCCTCGTGCTGTCCGTGCACCTGCATACCCTGCAGGACGGCTGTGAAGGCCGTTACCGCCTTGTTCTCATCCATCATCTGCTCGGCGGCCAGAAAGCGCATCACGGGCGCCGCTATGTTCACCGCCTTCATGCTGCACATGCCATCGTTCCAGGCGATCGCCTTCAGCAGGGTCATCAGCACATAGTTGCCGATGAGGTTGTTCCGCAGCAGCTTGCCACCCAGGTCGCTGATGATGTCCGAGAGCAGGGCCGACTGGATGGCCCGCGACTGTGGTGCACTGTCCATCGAATGCTCCTCGTTCTCCATGGCCGTGCTGTTGCTGTTGGCATTGGCCCCGCCCGCTGCCACATGATCGGCTCCGATCTGGCCACCAACGAGGGCGATCTTGAGCACGTCGAGGTACTCGCGGGTCAATGTTCGATTCAGCTGATCCTCCAGCACTTCCTGCGTGTCGTTCACCTCGCCATTAAGCTGGCCACTCTCGTAGAGCGAGGCGATGTAGAGCCAGCGGCGCGTCAAGCGCTCGCACATCAGTGGCGCCAGATGGGCAAAGAGCGGCACCAGGACGCTGTCGTAGAAGGTGGGCGGACACGAATAGACGAAGGGCTTGAAGAAGACACGGATGATCGGGCGCAGGCGGTAGTCGGGCACCAGATCCATGCGGCTGAACACATTGCTTACGATGGCATCGGCCAGGCCCAGGAGCTGGTAGAGATCGCGGCCCAGCGATGGCCCCGCAGAGCCCATCAGGTGGTAGCAGCCCTCGGTGACCATCATCATGAAGGTCTGCATTTTCTCGAACGGCGTCGGCTCGCTGCGAATGGTGGTGTCCAGCGGATCAGTGGGCAGGGCACAGATGCCCATCAGCAGCTTCTTCTCGTGCTCCAGCATGCCGTGAATGCCGCGATAGCCCTCGGAGAGGGCGGCCAACGCCTCCGGGGCGAACAGCTCATTGAGCACTCGCATCAGGCTGAGGACGTGCGAAAGCAGCGGCACCACGTGCTTGGTGGCCGGATTGCGGCAGATGGGATTGCCCAGTTCGGTGCAGCCGATCACGAATCCACCCCGCTGAGCCCTGTCCGGGTCGTCCGGCCAGGTGCAGCGCTTGACCACGCCCAGCACCACATGCAGAGCATCCAGAAGGCGCGAGCGGTTCTCGAGCGACGGAGCACCCTCCACTGCGAAAATGGGCGGCTTGTCCAGTCCCACGAAGCTCATGAAGTCCAGCGGAGACTTGAGGGCCTCGCTGAAGGCCAACCACTCGCTGCGCTTGTCCTGGACGATGTGCTCGATGAACAGCGTCTGGCGCTCAAAGTCGCAGAAATGATTCGAGATGAGGATGAGCGCCTCCTGCAGCGTGGTGCGCATCAGGCGACTCAGCTGGTGCTGGTGCTGGCCGGGCTCCTTCAGCAGCATCTCCACATGGCCGTTGATCTGCTCGAAAACGGGCAGCAGCAGCAGCGGATACTTGTGGGCCAGCTTGACCAGCAGCGAGGCTGCGTGGCGGCGCAGATTCTTGGCCGACTTTGCCTGCACCTTCTCCAGCTCGTTGGGCGGCTTCAGCACCAGCGCCCGGAATATCTTGTCGAGGACACGCGGCAGCAGACTCACCCCGCTCATCGCCACGCAGTTGGTGGCGGTGATCTGGCACGAGGACATGCTGAGGAAGACGAACAGCGCCGAGATGCAGGAGAGCAGGATCGAGTAGATTAGCGGATTGACCGTCTCCAGCTTGAGGCACTCCTCCAGGAGCCGCAGGCCCGCCGGCACCGATGGCCGCTCCGCCACGAGCAGAATGCGACTGAGAACGCCGTCCAGCACGCTCACCAGGGCGTCCCACTCCAGGTATACGGGATCCAGCACGCTGCACGAGATGGTTCCGCTCTTGGCCTCCGCCTCGGCCTCGACGACAGCGTGCCGCAGGCGCTGTTGCAGCCACTGTTCGCAGTAGCCATAGGTAACCAGCGGCTGCACCAGCGTCGAAAGGCGGAAGATCTCCAGGAAGTCGGTGCGGCAGCGGAAGAAGTAGAGCGCGAACTCCTCTTCGCTGTCGTACTCCAGTCGGATGTAAGCCTCCGTAGAGAGGCTGGCGGGCGAGCTGGTAGTGGCAGGATATGGCAGCTTCACAATGCGCGGTGCGATCGTGTGTATGAGCTTGGGAATGTAGTTGAGCGTTGCAAAGTCCTTGGAGCAGGGCTCATGCTTAAGCAGCAGCTGCCAGATGAGCGCCGATCCATGGGCAACGGCCAGCGAGGGATGCTGCACGAGCAACAGCAGACACTCGAGCAGCACCTCGAGGTGAACGGGACGCTGGGTGGCATCGTCCTTGCCCCACAGCGCTACCAGCTGCTGGGCCATGCCATTGAGCACCTGCAGCAGCTTCTTTAGGAAGTTGTGATGCTGCTCGATGGACTGCGCCGACACAGAGTCGGGCGGTATCTGGCTGGCCTGGTAGATGTAGCGTAGCGGCTCCTCGTTAAACAGCTGCAGCAGCGGCTTGCGCTCCTTGGCCTGACCCTTGCGGTTGCTGATCTGCGCCAGGCACTCGGCGGCGTTGCACTGGAATGCTTTGTCGTTGAGCAAAATGCAGAGGAAGTGCATCAGCTTGCCGTTGCTGGACATGATGTGCTGGATGCTGACCCACTCGACGAAGCCGCTGAGCGTGAGGAGCACCATCTCGACGACCCGGCTGTGGGCATTGGCCTTGGTGTAGTTGCACTGGCGCGTTGTCTCGCGGAAGGCGGTCACGTGCTGCTCCACCAGGCGCAGAAAGAACTCGAAAATATCGTTCATGTTGTTGTTTAGTGCCTGGTACATGTCCTTGCGCCGCTGGTTCGATTCGATCGTCTGCAGCAGGGCCACATCCTCCACCAGCCGCAGGAAGACGAGCAGCACCAGCTCCGTCTGCGACTCACCCTTGGAGCAGGCCGAGCTCAGCTCTGGCAGCAGGTCGGACCACTGCTGCGGCCACTCGCGCTTGATCATCTCGACGATGATGCGCGAGAGCGCGTCCTTCGTGGGCAGCAGCGTGCGGTCCTCCGCCGGGCCCACGCCCACGTTCAGCATCTTGATGGCGTTGTCCTTAATGTACACCTTCTCCTCGTGCGAAATGCAGTTCCACCGGAACTTGATTGTGTACTCGATTAGTTGGAGCCCGAAATGGCGCACCTGCTGGTTCGACTGTGGCGAACTGGCCAAGTACAGGCCTACCTGGGCGCACAGAGGCGACTCCTCCTTGAAGCGCTCGCAAGCCATGTACGCCTCCAGGCGCGCCTGCTGCTGGGTCATCGGGTGCATGATCAGGTCCACAGCCTTGGCCAGTTCGGCGGCCAGGGCCTCTGTGCCTCCATGCTGGGCCATCGCAATAGCTTCTGCTAGCTGCCTGCTGTTGTCTGCAAACAGAATTTGAGATTGGGGTGGGGTTCTTCTATTTTTTCATTCGCCGAACTCTGTAATCCGCAGTCCCTACTCCGGCGTGGCGCCGGACACTCACCTATGATGGCGCCTGCCTTCGCTCCTCGATCCCCTGCTTGGTGGGCCTGGTTTGCCTGCCTTCCTTCGTTCCTGCCCGCGCCGCCCTGTGTTCGCCCTAGCCTAGCGTATGCGGTGCGACAACGACGTTTCGCGATTAGAAGAGCTCCCCGTGTGTCTTAGTCTTCGGTGTCGAAGGTGTCGTCTGTGTGCGTGCGTGTGCGGGTGTGTGGAGCGGTGCCGGATTGGATTGCGGAATGCGTGTGCCGAGAGCTGATGGTGTTCTAGTCGCTTTGCGCTCGTGGCCCTTGGCTCTGGGCGTTCCACGAACGGGTACTCGGTTGGTCAGCTTTCTGTCGCACCTTTGGCCAAAGAAGACAGCATTCAGCGTCTCAGTGCCTCCTCACATTGGAATCGCATATAGATAAATGGCTTTTCCGGCTGGTTCGTGTTAGAACAATGTGCAGCAAATCGCACGGGACAGGGTTGACAGCCGCCGTGCGGAAGTTGCCAGATGGCACTGTCGCCTGCTCAAATGTCTTGTGCCGCAGACGTCTCTGCCTTCACTTTTGCAGAGCGTGTGTTCAATATGCGTGTGTCGATGTGTGTTGTTGTGTTCAATGATCTCAAATGTAGGGAAGCTGCCAAAGAAATGCCATATTTAATCCAAGCTATTGAAAGACGTTGCCCAGGAGTTTCTGATGAAATTTCTTATGAAACTCGCGCGATATTTTCGCAATGCTGTAGCGCTGCCAGACCGCAAAAGTTGTCAAGGCGCCGTTACTGTTTTAAATCAATACCAAGCCGAATGTCCTTGGCCGCTGAATTTTATCCACTGCATTTGTATCATATCCATAGAAAAACTGAACTCAAAAAATCACTCGCCTCGAAATTGTCGACATTTCCGATTTTACGAATTGGCAGTTGGAAGTTGCGAATTTTACTTTCTACGTTGACCAACACTGTCCCCACAGCGCGTCCGTAGTAGGCGAAACAACAACAGAAACCGGCAACCAAGTGTTGAAATGTCAAAACGATATCAAACGCTCACACACACTGTCGCCTCCAAAAAACTGTCGGAATCCGTTGGCGGTGCTGAAAATCCTATATTGTAAGTTTCTCCATTTTCCGACCGAGCGCGGTCCCTCAGACTAACCGCACATGGAGTGGTACGAAGTGGAGTTGGACAGCAAGCGGAGCAAGGCGCTGGCTGGCGCTCGGTGGGATTTGGTTCCGGGCATTTGCCAGGAGCAAGAGGAGCCCGGTAAGTGAGCGATTAAAAGCATTTTGCGAGCATGGCGTTAACACGGTGTCCTTGCAGTCCACTACCTGGGCGGCATCATACACGACGGTGAATGGGGCTGGGTCACCAGCCGGTATGCTAGCGAGGCCACTTTGTTGGTGCACCGCCTCGCCACCGGAGAGCGTGTGGCACGCCACACCTTCTGGAGGGATCCTGGCAGCAAGGACGAGAACGAGCGCAGCAGCATTAGCTGCGTCGAGGAGGTATTCACTGACCAGCCGGACCGTCCCGTACTCTTCGCCGTCTGCCTAGAGTCCTGGAACGGCGGCCAGAGGCGTCCCCATATCGACGAGGTCCGTTCACAGGTGCACCTCTATAGCGTCACCCACTACCATGTGCTGCGCATCCTCGATTTAGGCGATCTACTGTGCCGCTCGCTCGCTTATCTCGACCGGCGCCTCTGCAGCGCCACGCAGCTGGCTCGTTTCGACGGCTGCCTGGCCGTGGGCACCGCAGAGGGCCTTGTTCTGCTGATCGACCTGAACTACGAACGCTTGCTAGAGAACGAATCGGAGGTCGGCCACAACCCGGCTGGCAGCCAGCCTGGCCAAAGCGAGCTCCACCGTATCCCCGGCAATAAGTATATGCGGCGTTTCGACGACCTGCTGAAAGAGTGTCGCGCCAATGGAGTGCACTTGAGCGTGGAGCTGGATGGTGAGTGTGTGACAATTACCTGGCTCGTATCGCTAAATATAACCCGAAACAGTGGCACGCGTTGGTATTCGCTGCCTGGTGGGCCTTGGGCTTGCCCCCGGCTTCGCCGCTGGACTGGATGACGGCCGCATCCTGATCTACGACCTGATCAACTTCCAGTTGACTGTTGCGCTGCGTGCGTCGAGAAAATCCGAGGAGCTTGGTCCCGTTGAACGGCTGTGCGCCATCATCCCCCCGGATGACCCCAAACCGTGCTTCTACATCTGCGCCATGTATAAGGGCCCCGATCGCCTCTGCATGCTGCTGCACTCGGTCAACTACTCGTCCGTGAAGCACGTTCGCGACGGGTTCCACTTTCAGGTGAGTCTGGGCAGCGCTTGTGTGGCGTCGTGCGTAACATATCTACTCTTGATTTGCAGAACTTCTATGCCAGCTCGGTGCGCAACCTGCAGGTCCTTGATATCGGCGACTGCTCCGTGACTGGCTGCAGCACGGTGTCCACGTTTAGCTTTGCCGGCGACAACGGTACGTTGCTGGCCATCCTCTCGTGGCGCTCGCACACCGAGCGCAAGAACAAGCTTGTCCTGTTCGACATGAATCAGTGGTATAAAGACGAGATGCCAGAAGGCGTGCAGCCGTATGAGAGGCCGCATTACCTCGCTGGCTATATACTTAAAGGTCTGCCCTCAGGCCTGGCCCTGCTACTGCGGCCCACCAGCATCCTGCACTTTGTCGCTCTGCAGCGCTACGAGGAGCATTTCTACCCCAACTCCCTGACTTTCGGTAAGAGCAGCTGCCGCCGACGCTATTGGAACAGAGACAAATCACAAATCTCGCTCTATTCTAGATTGCCACCTACTGACCCCAAACTTCTGCCAGTACTACGCCCATGACGGCGTGCAACGTCGCTTCCTAGAAGCTCTCCGCAAGGAGGGGGCCACGCTGTTCCTTCGCCCGCAGCCCTATCACGCGGACATTGTCCGCCTGCGGCTTCTGCCCCAATTCTGCGAGCTGAACATTGACGCCACATTTTCCAAGGTAGGAGAGAGGTCAAATGGAGGGAGTCTTGCATTTAAGCTTTCTTCTGCATTCCTTCTTTCCGCAGAGTGCAATGTACGATGTCATTCTGTCGGTGGCCTTAGAACACGGATGCACTGCCCTGCTGGACGACTGCGCCAGCAGCTGGCTGGACGGCAGTTTTCTGTGCAACATGCTAGACCCCACCGAGCTCTCGCTGGCCACTCTGACCAACTGGATCGTGCGGCGCGCCGGTCATATCAAGAAGCGCATTTCGGAGCTTTGCCAGGGCGTCTTCGACTACGGCGGATACTCGTTGGACGAGCGCGAGCGGCGTGAGTTCGAGGCACTTTCCGAACAGATGTGCGAGCTGGTGCGCTTGCAGTCACACATCCTGACACTTGGCAGACGTAGTCTGACCCTCGAACACGTGGAGAAGCTGGAGGACAACGAGCGGGCCCTGCAAACGGTGAACGAGTACCAGAAGGTGCTCTATTGGTTCATCAAGCAGGGACTTCTGCCGGAGGGGCAGAACGAACCACATGGCGAGGAGCAACAGCAACAGCCCCTGGTTGCACTGCGGCGATCTTACGCGGAGAGACGCACACACCGCAGGCGACTCTACATCGATTCGCTGACGAAGGAGACGGGCCTGGCCGAGGCCTATCCGCCGGACACGTTGCAGACCCTCCTCCACGTAATGCTAGATCCGGACACGGATCTCGCGCGTAAGCACAAACTGCTTCTGTACATGTTGCTCGACCAGGACCAGGAGCTTGCCAAGCGCTTTCCGCTGGCCTTTCGGATGCACGAACCGGACATCAGGTCGGTGAATTGTTTCTGGTGGCTGGATCGCGGCGACTACAAGGTGAGTTCTCGCTCTGTTTGCCAGAATTCTGAATTCTTATTCGATTCCCCACACCTTCCATTCCAGCAATGTATGGCGGAGCTATACGACAACCGAACCAATTCACCCAGAGGCTTTGCGGCGTGGGAGATGCGTCTCCTGGTGGAGACCTTGCTGGAGGCCGACGACGTTAAGGCAGCAATGCGCGTGGTCTCCCGGCCACCCGGGGCGGTGACCAACACCTTGTATATGGACGTCCTTCTGGCGAACAATTGTGTGCCCGAAGCCTTTCACAAGGCTCGCCTCGCGCTGGACGAGAAGGGGAAGCCACTGGTGGAGCGCTTCTTCCGCCGCTGCATCGAAAACAGGCGCTACAAGGTGCTCGCCGAACTCTGCCTGAGCACTGATGAGGAGCAGATGGTTAACCGTCTGCTGCAGGAGAACCCCACTCCCGAAGCGGAGAGGGTGCAACTCATTTTGTTACTGCTGAAAAGCAAGTACATTGAGGCCACCAATTTCATGGACGATGTGGCCGCCCGACGTCAGCGTGCTAACGACGACGCCTCAATGAGCATTTTGTCTGCCTATCGCGCCACAATGGCGCCGGTGACTCAGAACATAGCCGGCACGTACTTCCGCATTCGCGGCAAACTGGACGAGGACTTGGCCAGTGGCCCGAACGCCGAGCACCGCCTGCCCCTCAGCGCCCAACTGGCCAGGCAGAATGCCAGGGGTCAGCTGGGCGACATCTTCCAGAGTTGCGCCATCAGTGCCCTGTGGGCCGAGAATCGCCCGTTGCCTGACGACAGTCCTCCCTTTTCGATGCGGATCAACGGCAACATTCCCTTTCTGCGCACCGAACGGTACGGTTACTCGAATCAGCCGCAGTCCTTGCGCGTGATTCGTCCAGTGCCCCACCGGGTCGTGGAAAAACGGCAACGCGAGCTGGAGGAGCGCGACAGGGAGCCACCGAGCACCATGCAGCCGCGCAAGCGTCGTCGGCTGCTGGCCGAGCAGGTGATTGAGAATATTCGCGACCAAGTGAACAGCCTGCTGGGTCAGAAATCGGATCTGGAGCGGAGCCAGGACCAGGTCAAGGCCAGTGACCTGGTTGAGCCGCCGACTTTCCTGCAGCCACGCAAACAGCCCACTGCCAATTCGCCCGTGAAGATACCCACGATCCTAAAGCGCCGCCCCGTGGCGGAGGCAGTGGTCGGCGGCACTCCGCCCACGGCCACATCTACATCACTGTCGCAGCCCAAGTGCTTCCGCTTCCAGCCGCCCATTCCGCTGCGTTTGGACAGCAGCCTGGCGATGGAGAGCGGCGGAGAGGATGCGGCCGATGAAAACGAAGGCCCGGAAGAGGCAGAGGAGGAGGAGGAGACTGACGAGATCATCATGGAGATCGAGTCGCGCAGCGAGCCACGTAGTGCCTACAGTGCCGAGTCCGACGAGGAGGAGGTCTTCCTTTCGCCGCTGCCCACGGCAACGGTGTCCCGTGTAAGACGTCTTAGCGGGGCGGTGGAGCCGGCGGAGACAGCAGAGGCAAAGCTATCGCCATCACTCATGGCCCCGCCCGCTGGCCCACAGCCACGCGGCTCACTGCTCCAGGGCAGGGACGGGATTGGAAGCGGAACCGGAATCGGAGGCGGAACCGGGATCGGAAGCGTCACCGGAGGCGAAAGTAGCAGTGGCTTCGGCAGCTTTGCCACGGTCCAGCCAGCACAGACGACGTCGCACTCGCAGTTCGTGCCCACCGTCTGCTCGTCGAAAATGTACGAGACGCAGTCACAGGTCTTCTCAACCGGCAGCTCCTTGGCCAAGATCTCCGAGCGCACCACCATCTGTGGCGACATGGAGTCCACAGATCTGGTGGCCTCCATGGCCGTTACGGCCAGTTCGCAATGGTCCATGCCGGCGGCACGACTGACCGGTCAGACCCTACGAATGCTAGATACCACGCTGGACATGTCCACCTATGACGCAACGTCTTTGGAGCAGCGCGGCGGTCTGGAACAGGATCTGGATCAGGATCAGGAGGACATTACGGAACTAGTGCTGGATGGATCCCAGGATGAGCAGGGAAACCAGCATCAGGCAGACTCGGACATCCAGATGCCGCCATCATTGCCGCAGAGCGGAGCCTCTGAACTATCCTCACCAGAGAGGCGCCACCAACGGGAGAGGGTGTGCTCCAACAATGAGGAATCGGAAGACGAGGCGATGCCATCGCCTGTTGCAGGATCGGGGACCTCGCCGAGACGCAGCTCAACCAGCTCCGAAGGAGAGGTCGAACTGGTGTCCTCCAACGATGAGGAATCGGAAAACACATCTATGCAGGCACACGACGCGAAGGCGGAGGAGCAGGAAGATAGAGAGGAGGAGCGTCTGGAGCCACAGGAAGAGGGGGAGGTGACTGAGCGCTCAGAGCCAGGCTACCAGCAAATGACGTACTTCGGAGCCGACCAGCAGGCCCCCGTTCAGGAGTCCGCCCCATCGCCCTCTGGCAGCTCGCGTAGCGAAGGCTCGGGGCTATCCTCGCCAGAGATGCGCCAACAACGGCAGGAGGTCGAACTGGTGTCCTCCAACGATGAGGAGTCGACGGGATCCATTACCACGTCGCGTTCGGTAACGCACACGCCGGAGGGCACCTTCCTGCCGAGCGATACCAATGTGTCGCAGACTTCAAGTCCTCGGGCTCCACACGGTCCTGGCGGAGATGGTTCGCCGCGCTCCCTGTACCGTGCCAATAGCCTGGAGACTGTCGACGACCTGGACACCACAAAGGGCTCGCTAGAGGAGGAGGAAGAGGACGATGAGGACGACTGTGTCATTGCACTGGACGGCACCGAGGTGCGCGGCTACGTTGCTCGCCCACAGGAGGCGACTGCCTGCAGCAGCGCCGAGCTCTTCGCCTTCAAGGACGAGTGCGCAGATGAGGCGACACCCGGCCCGTGTCCGTCGCTCTCACTGGGCGCCACTGTCAATAGCGATTCTGTGGTGGCCGATATCATTGAGCTGGACAGCGACGACGGGGAGGATGAGCAGCAGCCACAGTCGCAGCCGCAGTCGCAGGCACAGCAGCAGGAAGTTCAGGAAATTCAGGAAATTGATGATCCCATGACAGGCCTAGATGAAGGTCGTAAAGTTGAAGTAGAGTCAGAGGAGGAGCGTAAGGAACAGGAAGAAGAACAAGCACCAGACGAACCCAACATCAGTATCGCCCAGGACGAGACCTCTCGACAGAGCCTCACGCTGGCCTTCTCCGAGGACGAGGCGGACGAGGAGGTAGCAGCGGCGACGGCAGTGGTCACACCGCGCCGCTCCCTGCGCCCACGCCGCAACTCTTTGGAACCCCACCAGGATAGTCCTATCGTTCGCCTGGCGCGCCTGCGTAGCGACGACAGCGAAGGAGCGCCTCCAGTGGCAACTACGCCCAAGCGACGCGCTCCGAAGCACAAGGCACTGCTAGAGGTAATCGACGAACAGGGTTCCTTGGACACATCGCCGCTGCCGCTCACCCGATCGCGCTCCCGCCTTGGCACACTGGACACGGATGCAGAGACGCCCACAAGAGTGCTCGCAAACAGCCGGCGGGCCACCTCGCTGGCCCCCACCACCGGGGGGCCATCCGTTGAGAGCCCAAGGCCTCGCCGTTCCTTGCGCGGCACCAGTGAGCCACTAGATACTCCCAGACGTTCTTCCCGCGGCGTCAGCAAGTCGCCAACACAGACACCTACGCAGCCAAAGCCCGTGCGCACACTTAGGACGCGCTCGCGCAAGAATAGCTCTAATGATATATCGCCGGCTGTGTCTCCGGTTCCGTCCGAGTCCGAGCAGCCGCGACTTCGTCGCACCGCCAGACGCCAGAACTCCGAAGTGAGCGATACCGGCTCGACCACTTCAAACAGCCAAACCCGTGAGTTACGCTCCCTTCGACGTCCCGTCTCGACCGAGCCTGAAGCTCCACGACCACCATCGCGTTCTTCGCGGAAAGCGTCCCGAACACCAACACCCACTGAGGGTAAGTTACGCCTACTACTGCTCCTGGCGGGATTCCAAATACTAAATAACTACAATATCTTTCACACACACAGGAAGCAGCGAGGCCCATGTACCGCCCAAGAAGCGCGGACGTCCCAAGAAGTAGCAGAAGCTGCCGTAAATAGTCATTCAAATTTATGTTAAAATTTTTTCAACTTGAATTGGCCACCTTGAGAGTTATGAGTTCCCAATTAAATCGTTAGAGTTGATCGCCGAGTTCGTTCACCACATGAAACATTGCCCAGCTGCCTAGTTAAAGCCACTATTTATCAGTTATGGGCTAGCTTTACTTTCGATGTGGTTAATTCATACTTTGTACAGATATTTACAATAGGCTTTCGTTCCTTATCGACTACGTTCGGCAAGATGGGGATGGCGCGGTGGCTTTCTCGTCTATGGTAATGCTAATGCTATGCCTAAATCTAGACGAGCGTGGAGAGCTCGTGCAGTGAAATGGTCATGTTGCTCATGTCCAACGTTGGCGGAATGCCAGGACTGACCGAACCGCAGGCGTCGCGTCCCGCCGCCGCCGAAGCTGTCGTCGTCAGACAGTTGCTGTTTCCTGGCCTCGGCGTCGGCGTCGGCGGCGTGGCCGTTGCTGGGCGCACAAGGAATGATGAGTTGACCGCACCGCCGCCTCCGCTGGTCAGGAGATTGCCGCTAAGCAACGGATTGAAGCTGCCGTGCGAGTGATTGGGCGATACCGGCGTCACGGACGGCGGCTGCAGCAGGCAGGCGTGATGGCTCTGATAGAGCTGTTGCACCGGCGGCGAGGCCGTATGGTACGCGTTGGATGGCGGCAGTGGCAGTGGGAGGGGAACAGGCAACGGCACCGGCAGCTGGGCGGCCGAGAGCAGGGACAGATTGTGCGACAGGGGCGGCACGGCAGCGGCCGGCGGCAGGGGCGTCAGCAAGTGGGAGAGGCCCAGCGGAGCGCTGCGATAACTGATGGTCTTCTCGTGCTGCCAAACAAAGACGTTGTGCACCATGGCGCCGCCACAAAAAACGATGCCCACGCCAATCAGTACGCTGGTAACGATCGCCGGCGTGGAGTGAAAGTGGCTAAAGGTGTACAGGATGAGGCCGGTAAGGAACACCGGTATGGAGATGAAGAAGCCGCTAACGGCGCACGTGCGGCTTACACTGGACTTCGCCAGGTACTGGTTCTCGCGGCCCTCGAAGGCCGGCGCCCGCAGCTTTACGGCGAACAGAAATTGGATGGCGCAGACCAGCAGGCAGCACAGGTTCAGCGACAGCGAGAGGGCTCCCAAAGCCAGTGTGACATCGTAGACCAGGATGAAGTCCTCGCTGCTCGGACCACCGCGTCCCATGGCGTCCTCCCGTCCCGTTGGCGAGATCCTCAGCAGGAAGATGAGCGACAGCAGTGCAAGTAGCAGGGAAACTATAATTTTGAACACGGAGATTATTAGTTGATCTTGGCAGTGGGGGATGATTTACTTACTCAGGCAAAGCAGGCCCAGGCTTGTGAGGGCCTCGCGGGGCGAAGGTCCCGGCTTGGTCAGCTTGTGGAACACAGAGTTGCCGGTGAGGTTGTTGCAGTGACTGTAATTGTGCGGCACCTGACCGCTCAGGTGGTGCGCCTGTGTTTGTGACTGCTGCATCTGCATGGGCACCTGCGACTGCGACTGCTGCTGCTGCTGCTGTGATTGAGTGTGTGGCTGGTGGTGATGCTGGTGCATCGGCTGCTGCATCGCCTGCTGCTGCTGTTGGCTGCTGGCCAGGATGTGCTGATTGGTGTAGGTATGATGGTGAACGCTCCCATTGCCCAGACAGTGTCCGTTGGGTGTTAGCGGTGTGAGGGGCGTCAGCGGCTTGATCGGCGCTATCGGGGTGGCAATATTCAGCAGCGTGGAGCCATTGGCCACACGTGCGCCGCCATTCAGAAGCGTGCTCGTGCTCGCTGCGGAGGCATTCAGGGCGGATATGTTCAGGGGCTGCGGTTGCGGCGGCCGCAGGTGGATATTGCGCGCAGTGGTGGCCACGGCAGCTGCTGCTGGCGTCGGTGAACCGCCACTGCCACCGTTGGTGGTGGTTGCACCTGTTCCTGCTGACGCTCCGGCTGCCGCTCCCGCCATCGCAACTGGGGGTGTGTTGTGGCCGCTGCCACTGCCATTGCTATTACTGTTGCTGTTTCCACTGCAACTGATATTGTTGGTGCTGCTGCTGCTGTTGGCAACGATAACGCTGGCGGTGCGCAGCAGCTGGCCGCCGCCACCGCCAAGGGGAGCGCCTCCGGATGCGGAAGCGGTGGGCGGGACGGTTACGGGTACTGCAATGGCGGTGGCTGTTGCAGCGGCACTGCTTGCATTCGAGGCGTGCTTCAGCATTTCCAGCGTTTTGGCCACTCACACTTGCCTCACATCGTGGACTCGGCGGTGGCAAGGACCAATTGCAAAACTAGAATTAATCAGCCTGCAAGTAGATCCAAGAGAAAGCGATCTTTTAAAGTGGTTTAACAAGGCTAGAAACAAATTTCCTTTGATCCTTCAATCTGACTTTCGATTAAAAACAAAATAATATTAATTTTAATATGCGGACTCCAATAGATTTCGATTTGAAGGTAGAAATCAAAATCTTGCCTCATGTTGAGGCCAATTATTCAAATTCCTGCTTATTTCTAAAGTTATTTAGGGTTTGTTCAACCTTTTAAATAAACCTAATATTTTGTATGAATTCATTATTGGCGAGATAAAGCCATAGCATCTCCTTGAAAGCTTGAAGGCCTTAGAGAGATGGTGACGTTGAGCTGAGCTGGAGGCTGAGCTCGTAGCACTTTCGTTTCACCTGCGGCTAATGCTAATGCAGCCACGATGGCCGCTGTGCATGTGCAAGACTTTCCCACAAATTATGCGGTAATTAGCGGAAGGCGAAGAACTTTTCACCAACGGGCTGTAAAAGCAAAAGCGGGAAAACTCAAGGTTCGCACGCTGGCGAGAGTGAGGAGTGAGTAAAAAGTGGCAGATGTGCACAGGGAAGAAAATCAAGCAAAGCTCAATGCTAGTTAAATATATTTGTACGAAAATGTTAAAGAAATATAATACTGATGAGAATAAGTTATTGAGCCAAGGCAAGGACGGTCTTCTGACAAAAGATCTGTGTGTGATCGAGGCTTCAGATTTATGTGAATTTAATCAAGACTCGAGTTAAGCGTTTTTTTGTTCTCTTTAAATAGTTAAAGCGGGTCCAATTTTTTGTCTGTGTGTTAACGGTAACGGTGCATCTTAGACGGAAGATCCTCAGGTGCATACACACATCACATGCGATGCCCTCGAGATATTGAAATACTTGCATATTCTATATGCAGTTCCAAGGACCCAACATCTGGTTCTGGTTATGTGTTTTGGGTTCCCACGGTCTAGAATCCGAAATTCGTTGGAACTCTCCGCCTGGTTATTTTTCGCTGACAAGCACAAAACCAATCAGAAACACAAATATTACAAACAAAAAATAAAATAAATAAATAAACTCGGAACGCTACCAAAAACGGCGATAACCGAGGGCCTTAATGCAATTTGGCAGGTTGTAAAACGAGTTTACCTCCGCGTTCCGCGTTGCTTTTGGCTATTTCAATTTCCGCTCGTGACCCCTGACCTTTACATGGCCATCATCACTGTGGTGCGGAGGTGGCGCCGGATCACTCCAATTAATTGCCGTGGCTTTTGCGGATGCTGGCTGCATGCCTCTTCCTCGATCCGATCCGATCTGATACGTTCCGATACGATCCGAGAGATCGCCGCAGAGAGCGCAAGGGGGCGACAAGTGAATGAGGCGACGCGGTGACCGATAGTGACAAACTACGACTGCGATCGGATCGGATCCGCGGCACTCCGCTGCTACTGCCACTGCCACTGCCACCACCACTCCATTCCAGCAGCGGTTCTAGTCGCCGGCAGCGATGCGATGGTGGCTATTCGCAACCAGTTAGCAAGTAAGAAAGCTACAGTGGAGAGTGCTCGACTGTGAGGTACCCTGAAAGAAGAAATTTGGTAAATCATCCGCATAACCAACTTATAGGAATCTTGTTCCCATATTCCTATAATCTCATGATCTTCTAGGCGATCACACGGACTGATGATGGTGATAATGCCGAAGAATTGTGTACCTTGTGGAGTCCTTTTGCCTGGCTGACACCGAGTTATAATACCTTTGGCACCCTATAGTGGCCGGGTATAACAAGTGAACGGGCTGCCTCCGTTTCCCCCTCTTCTTGCGCTCTCTCTTTCTCTCGCTCACTCACACACGGACAGGTGAGCTATGGAACGAGCCAATTCTGAACTCCGCTTGCCACCGTGGAGCCAAAGGGCTCAAAACTAACGTTATTTTTGGTAGACAGCCGAAAAAGAACTTATAATGACCAATTAAAGGCAATAATGGTTAGCAATTAAATGCGTTACGATTATTGTTTAATTAAAGCTTACATTTACAACACAAATTAATTGGTGGTCACTAAGGTTCGATTTTACTAGAATTGAGTTAACAGTTAAAGGACTTCAATTCGACCCACTGTGCCGCTCAAACCTGATCAACACACACACACACAAATGCGCGCGCCCGATGCTGCTGCTCCTGCTTCGAAGGCGGGCAAAGACAACGCTACAACAACTTTAGCAGCAACAGCAACAATATCTATGGTGGCAACGGCTTCACTCCAACTTGCTGAGCCGCATTCCACGAGCCAGAGACTGGACGCTGCTGCGGTTGTTGTTTTGGTTGCTGCCCCAACAATGCCTCTCCTTGCATACCACACATATTCTCATGGCGCATTCGCTTGCCTAGTATGTAAATACCTTGTACAGCCAGTGATAGCGAACGAGGGACTTTCTCGGCATACCGCCTTTCATCCGGCGCGAATAAACAAATACAAACTACCGGGTACCGGGAATTTCCAATCCGAAATTCCTTCAGTTGGATTCAAAAATACAAGTCGGGATGGATCAACGCTACCAGACTGATTCGAAATTTTAGTCAGTGTCAAGCTTGCCAAGATTGAAGCTATCGATATATCGATGTATGCGAAATTACCTTTTTATATGTATACCCTTTTGATTATGTCCGATTGGTGGTAATCGTACATTCGAAAAAACGTACATATGTTAGAAATTTCCATTAAAATATGCATGCCTTTTTTTATTTTTATTTTTTTCTTTACTTGACTGGTGATGCTTTGATAATCGCCAAAAATATCGATGTCCCCATCAATTTTACCTCACCTCTAGGTAAACAGCTTCTATGGTGTTAGACCATTACAAATATACGGTTACACTAAAATTTCCTGTTCGGTTTATTTTTATAATTTTTTACATTTTATCGAAACTACGCGCCATTCTTCGTTACTCTCCTTCCCGAGGGAATTTCCTGCACTGCCAGCTAGTGCAGTCCATCGTTACCCCAAAAACCGACCGGCGAGCGTCGGTCGTTATATATTTATCAAACAGTTGTTCATCACCACTGGTCTTCGAATTGTGTTTGGACGCCAACGAAATTATCAGCCGAACAACTTGCGCGCGCGTCTTTGGATCCCCGGATTCATCGACTTTCTCAATTTAAAGTGCTCTCTGGGCATCTACAGCATAAAATGAGTCCGTTGGGTACACTGGCTAACCACGGCCAACAACAGCAGATTATGGGCATTGTCAAGGATTTGATCATCTGCATTCAAGGTGAACAGCCGCCTGAAGTTCTCGGTGAGTCCCTGGGTCTTGGAAACGGGAACAGTAGGATAACCAGTTTTCTTATTATTTTGTTCGGTCAGTTATTGATTTAAAAGCACAGAGTTGCTTTTTATGTTTTCAATAAATTAATAAAATAAATATTTATAATATATTTTGCGAAGGCAAGTAGTTCGCCTGGCTTCTTCCTGGAGACTCCATACATCATGATCAACCATAACTCAATAAGAAATAATAACTAAACCCTTGTTTTCAATCATTTTAATCAATATACGATCTCACAATGTTTTAATTATTAAATTAGTATTTTTCAAAATAATAAATATATCACTTTTAACCATTATCCATCCCACAGAAACCATCGTGACCCGTGCAGCTTACTGCATAACCGGCTCTGCTATAAATTCGACGCCTTTTAACGAACGCGATTGTGTCCAGAGGATACTACGAGTTCTGCGCTGCCGTGAGCCCAAAGACAACGAAGTAGCCAGTCATTTTAATATACATTACAATAAGCTCCTGTTGCTCAAAATCAATCCCCAGCTCCGTCACTCGCTGATGGACTTTCTGCTCACCTTGGCAGACAAGTCCATACATTTCGAGACAGATCCCATTTCCAAAAAGTCAGAGACAGATCCCATTTCCGCTTCTGAGACAACAGTTGCAGGTGCCAGCGGCGATTACCTCAGTCAAGTAAACATCTTGCGCAGTCGCACCTCGTCTTACCAGAATGGCTTCAGCCACGATTCGTCGAGCTCAACCAAGGCAATGGGTCGCATACCTGTACAAAACTACATGGACGTATTATTCGTTAAAAAGGAACTGGAACCTCCTCAGAGTTTGACTTCGAGTGCCCTCTACTCCTTTATCGGCATCCAGGGGAAGCATTTAAAGAAGGATATCATCACCGGCTACTTCAAGCTGGACCCGATGAACACCAAGACGCTGACCACAGGAGAGACGAGCATGCTCCTCCGACTATCTGAGCTGGGCTACTATTTCGATCGCGTTTCCAAGGTCGCGGACCCGACAACCGGATACAATCCCATCGGAATCATGGGCCAAGCTCTCATATGCAAGCTCCGGACAGAACTTGTTGACTTCCGTGGCGAGGTTACGTTGCTAACCGACAAGTTAAAGGGCTTAGTGCCGTCGTCCACGAACCCTGCATCGCCTTGTGTTGTGAGCAGCGACAGAAAGAGTCTGATGGCGCTGCTTGCCTGGTATGTGAAGCCCCTTCACCGCATGCAGTGGCTGGCCAAAGTCGCCGACAAGTGCCAAATGATGAAGGGTGGCGAGCTGGCCTCGACCTTGTACAATATGCTGGACGATGGTAATCCGATCGTAAACGACTTGGTACGCGATATCCTCGTCGCTGTCTGTGTCCCCCTTGGTGGCATGATCTCGAAGTGGATGCTGGAGGGTGGCATAACCGATCTTCACGGCGAGTTCTTTGTGGAAGCTCTCAATGACGTTGGCCAGGATCGTCTCTGGCACGACAAGTTCCGTCTGCGCAAGTCAATGCTGCCCAAGTTCGTGCCCCTGGACCTGGCCGATAGGATCCTAAAAACGGGGAAGAGTATCAATTTTCTAAGAGAGGTGTGCGAGATGAACGATCTGGGCGCGAACCGCGACACATTCAAAGATGCTATGGACAGAAATAGTAAGTGCTAACACATTATATCTAGAGTACCAATATTACCCATCTGCGTAACTATTTCTCAACAGCTGACCAAATATTCTCGTACACGCAAGACAGTACTTGGCATGTCGCTGTGGAAATGTGCTACGCTCAGACCTCCAAGCATGTCCTGGACATCATGGTGGGTCCGCACAAGCTGCTTGATCACCTGTACGGAATGCGTCGCTACCTGCTGCTGGGCCAAGGTGATTTTGTCAGCATCCTCATTCAGCACATGAAGTAAGCCTTAGCTTATCGCGTCAGAGCAAACTTTTATTATAACTCTCAATTGCAGAGACGAACTGGAGCGCAAAGGCACCGATATCTACGCTCACGATCTTTCTGCAATGCTGGATGCCGCCTTGCGGTGCGAGAATGCACACCACGAAGATCCCGAGATACTTAACCATTTGGATGTGGTTCTGCAGCCGCCATTCCCAGGCGACTGCGGCTGGGACATCATCACGCTGCAGTACACGGTACATGGGCCGCTGGCCACAATGCTGGAGCCAACGATGCCCACGTACAAGACAATCTTTAAGCCATTGTGGCGCCTGAAGCACATCGAGTTTGTGCTCTCTATGAAGATCTGGAAGCCGCAGATGTGCAACGCTAAGGTGAGTTTGTTGATCTCTATGGCTCCTGTCATTATGTCTCTCTTATCAATGTGGTGTCGCTGGTTTCCAATGCATTCTCAGGGTGCAGATAACCGTAGCGGAGGGTCAAGCTAGATTTTCGATCATCTGATGCTGGTTTTTTACTTGTCTTTGTGGTCTTAGATTATCGCAAGCATATACATAGGTAGTCAGGGTTACAAGCTCAAAACAACAAATTTCTACTTTCTTGGTGTGACTTCTCACATTTTTCTGTTACGATTCTTCATGTTGCACCTTATCCCTATATACAAAGCTTTACTACATTCACAATCTTATTAGGTGAGGCCTTTTGTTAATTTATGATTTAAAATTAAGATATGCCAAGGAGAAGCGCCCTTCATGATGTATTAGTGACTTAATTAAAAGCTGAAACTTGGAAGGAAGTCAAAGAAGTTCTCTTAAGTCGTTTTTCAGTGAATCAATCGAAGATAAGATTAGCTTCAATCTAATCCATTACGATTAACCCACTTGGCGATAGACCCAGCCGTAGTATCAAAGTGCACAAAGAACAATATATAGTTCGATAGTTCGCCTTATGTATTATTTTATAGTTTTTCTTTGTAGACGATTTCTCCCGTACAAAAATAACATTAATTAATTAATTATGTGGTGAAACAAAAACACGAATACAGATTACACGAGAATGCACACACAACAAACACAGAAAAAAATTATTCATATTAAACACACACACACACTATATTTTGCTGAGGAATGTTGTGCGGGCTGCTCCTGTGGCTCCTCCTCCCCCTCCTTAGCTCCTTACAACTTAGCATCGGTCTTGAGGAGCGGCGCCAGCTTCTGGGTAAGCATAATATTGCCAGCAATCTTCAGTTTGCCCTTCATGAAAGCAGCCTGGGGATTGAGCTTGCCCAGAGCAATGTCGACCATATCCTCATCGGCCACCGTCAGAGTGGTGTCCACCTTGACGCCCTGGGCGGGTCCCTCGTACGCCTTGGCGCTCTTGCAGTCCAGAGCTGTAAGGTAAAGAGGGGATTTAAAGTTAGTTGAAATATTCCAGAGCGCAAGTAAAATATAAATAAACAACATGTTAAGCGGGAACAGTTTCTGGAGTTTAGTGACTTTAATAGACTTTCCCCGATCGAAAGAACATCACATAAAATAAGTGTTATATGTTAATGCCAACAGCTGTGGAAGTATCAAAGTACAACAGAGTCAGGAAAAAACTCTGCACTTTGAACTGCTGCTAACCGCTTACAAGTGGTGCCCCCCACACATATATACGCAAAGGCCACGTACTGGTGGGGTGTGCCTGTGGGTGTTTAGGGGTTACTATGACTACTTACTCCACTCCTTGGCCACCTTGCCGTCCTTGGTGATTTTGTACAGGAACACACCGTTGACCGCCTTGGCCTTGGCCTCGTTCTCCTTCAGGCCATCGATGATCTTTTGGAAAACGGCGTCCGACTGTAGAGACATGCTTGCAGTGTGTGTAATGTTTTCTGTATGTTTTTCCGGGTATAAGAAAAAAAAGAAAATTGAGCGGGGGCTTTTCGCCAGTGCGCCGTAGAAAATGCTTACGATTGGAGCGGAGAACGCGAAGTAATGAGCAGGCAGCGTGCAATTGCCGATTTTATTGTCGCCTTTTTTTCACTCTCACCCTCTGCCGGCGCCAGGGCGAGACGGCAATACAGCCGGCTGGTGTTCTCCTGCTCACTCTCTCGCACCCGTTGCAATTGGGTATGCTTCGATGAGTAAGTGAGTGATGTGCTCTTCGCACAAATGTTATCCGGCAGTGCACAGTGGGGACGAACAGCATTAAAGAAAACAAGTTAAAGTTAAAAAAAATATATATAAAATACCTATTATAAACTTTAAATTAATATACGTAATCCTGGACATCCTGCCGATTGACCTTTTTATCAAAGATGTGGCGGCGCAGAGTGCGGTAAGACTAAAAGCAAGCAATTGCTGGAGGGATCGCCGCATAGGACACCGCACTATCCTTGATGGGGTCACGGCGTTAATAGACGAAAACATCGCTCTACACCGATAGCTCCAAGATGAGCTGTGGTGTGGGGGCTGGGATCTTCGCTGAGAGCTGGGGGATTGAATCGACTTTCAGCCTCCCAGCATCAGCGACGGTCTTTTAGGCTGAGGTACTCGCTGTATTGGAGGCAGCCAGACTATCCAATCAGCGAGGCCTTAGCAATACCAAAGTGAGGATCTACTCGGATAGCCAAGCGGCTATCAAAGCTCTAGCAGCAGTCAAGACAAACTCACAGTTAGTGTCGGAGTGTAAAGGAGCTTTAAACGAGGACACAACGACATACCTGGAAATGAAAAAGCAGATGAGCTAGCCCGCAAGGGCTCAGCCGAGCGTAGCAACATTAAAAATACACTAGTATCGCTGAACGCGGTACAGTCTAAGATCCATGACTTTTTCAAAGGTCAGGCCACCAAAGAATGGTCAGGGACGAGTCAAAACAGAAGATCGAGGCTATGTTGGCCGAACTTTGACAGAAAACGCACCGAAGAACTGATATCACATAGTAAAAAGGATATCAGTAGGATCACAGCTGTCTCCACCGGTCATTGGGCGATAGGATCGCATGCAATAAAGATGGGGCTGCCTTATAATACAAGCTGCAGAAGCTGCAAAGAACAAGCAAAACAGGAGACACCAGAGCACTTGCTCTGTCACTGTCCAGCGTTGAACAACAAGAGAATGCGTCACTTTGGTGCCTTCCAGTTGGAATCGCTGGGAGAAGTAGGGAAGCGTAAGATCGCAGCTATCCTTGCTTTTCTCAACGATTCGAGTTGGTACTGAGCTTGACCAGCTAAAATCAGGAAACAGAGGGTGTGGAACAAAACGGAGCACAGCTCTAATTGGAGGTTTCGAGGAGAGCCTCACCACTTTAACCTACCTACCTACCATAAATTTTTTAAATTTAAAATTTAAGCAATGTGATTTAAAAGAAATCGCATTTATTTATCTCATTACTTTTAAAAATGTGTTAACTCAAAAAAAGTATTTAACTTTTTATTAAATTCATTATTTTCGTAATTTTGAACCACTGTAGCGGTTTGTGGAGTTTAGACTTTAACATTAACATACTGCGCTTAACATGGACCTTTAACAGCGGTTATCAGCTGTTGGCCATGGCTGTTACCACGCTCCTAGTCCAAATGTTAGTGCAAAGTGCGCACCCAGTTTGAAATGTCCATAAAACCGGTGATAAGGTTTCAAGTGTTTGCAGATTATTTTGCCATCCAAAATATGCCACCTCACATACCCATTCAAGAAACATTTCTATGCCAAACCCTCCCGTAACTCCGCGGAAATTAAAATAATTTTAACGACAAATAGCAGATAATTGCGGGCAATAATCCAAAAGATAATTGTTTAAACATGTAAATCCTCCCATCCTATTTATTTTTAAAATAATTGGGGAGAGGTCTTAAGTGTTTCTTTTTCAATTCAGAGATCTATACAAACCGAGTCAAATATAAGGGTAATTTTATTTGCCTTAAACTGTATTTCCAGTAAATCAGAAGTTTCAAAACGTTTAGTTATTTACATACATATGAATATGTTCGTAAATTGTAGGGCTAATGGTTGGGATTTGTAGTAATTTTCAAAATGCCATCTGCAATTCCCTACGAGCTTTCGAACTTCTCCGGATCGATTCCGGCCTTTTTCATTTCCACGGCAATAGAGAACAGATAGTCATAGCACTCTGACCTGTTTTAACGACAAAACAAAGCAGAAAATTCGATTAATATGGGTATTAGGATAACTCCAATGAAGCACCAACTCACATAGTCTTGGCCTGCTCCCAAGTTTGTCCCCAAACGTAAACGCCATGGCGTCGGACTAAGACGGCACTGCAGCCCGGGTATTCCATCATTGCGGCATACATGCTATCAGCCAGGTCACGCTCAAAGGGCGTGTTCTCGATAATGGGGACGACCAGTTGCTCGTCGTAGCGCAAATACCGTTTGTCCGCCTCATCGTACACGCCCTTGATCATCTCCAAGTGTGTGCAGCGGAAGGTTTTGCCAGGCCAGAGGAGCGTTGCCATTACGGCATGCTGGGAATGCGTGTGGATGACGGCGCCGGCGTTGCGATGCTGGTATGCCAGCATGAACAGCGGCGTGCATTGGCTCTTTTTCAGACCCTTGATCTCTGGCGGCAGTTGAATGTCCTTGCCGGTTATATCCTGCACGAACAGATCCTCAGGCTGCATGCGCTCTTTCTGCACGCCCGACGGCGCTATGTAGATCTCATCGCTGCAAAGGAAAAGCCATAGGATTAATATTTTAATAGGCGCCCATAGGAGATAGGCTGTCCTCGCCACCCACTTGAATTTGATGCTCATCCCGCCGCCGGTGCCGGTGACCCATCCCAAATGGTAGAACTGCCTGCAGAGCGAGGGAATCAGGTGGCGCGGATGCTCCGCTGGCAGGTCTTTAAAAATCGAGAGGGACATCTCTGGCAACGCTGTTGTAATCGCCGCTGTAGTGATCAGACACTGATAACGCAAAAGATAAAGAGAATCCGATCCACGGGTTAAATTGCGGATGTAAACAAAGCCGCACTCGATAGTCGATAGCCGACAGGCTCATCGGTTTGTCTGGCAATCGAGTGCATCAGGGCTGCCATAGTTTTTGTTGGAACTAATCGATCCGTTACCAACATTTTAATTCAATTCAATTTATTTTTGGTTTCATGTTGATATTTTTTTTTTTAACATGTTTTATCACAAAAGGGACCAACCTTTTGAGATGTAATTTTCTCTTTTATTTCTTCATTTCATCAATTCATTTAATCATAACTATTATTAATTTAAAAGCTTAAAATGGCACAAGCTTTGGAATATTTATGTACATAAGCAAACTTACGATTTGTGTCACTCTTTACAGAAGCTACGTTTGTTGAACCCGGTTATTGGCAGGACGACACACCGCCTGCATCTGTTCACCTCCGAGATCATGCACTTTATCCACCAGATGCAGTATTACATTCTTTTTGAGGTGATTGAATGTAACTGGGTGGAGCTGAAGAAAAAAATGGTCGCAGCCACGGCACTCGACGAAATCCTGGAAGCCCATGAAAAGTTTTTGGCCGATATAACGGTGGGCTGCTTCAATGGACAGAATACGGACAAGGAAAAGTATCTGGATACGGTCTTTGAGAACATAATAGCGCTAGAGACGTGGCAATCTCGCTTTTACCGCAACTGCTTCAAGGAGCTAAATGCTCGCGAGGACCTAGTCAAGATGGTGGCGGAGTCGGAGAAGAAGGGGCGATTCGGTATTACCGCCGAACAGAAGTTGCAGCGAGACCAGGAGTGCAAACTGTTTGAGGAACAGGTACTTTTGGCCAGACGGAACCTTGAGGACATTGCCGGCTGTTACGAGAAGGCCGTAAGCGGCTTCCTGCTGACCCTTAACTCCCACGTAAACCCCAATCTTCAGCTCTTTGGCACGCGGTTGGACTTCAATGAATATTATAAAAAGCGAGACACTAATCTTCTCAAGCCTTTAACGTTCGAGCACATGCGACAAAGCAATTTGTTCATGATGAACTGCAGCAACCGCCTTATGATCCATCCGTCGGTCAAGGAATAGCATGCATGGTCTGCTTTACCCAGCCTTCTTAATCAATTTTCGCTAGGAGCTTAATAAAGGTCTCCAATGCCATCTCAAAGATATCTCAAATATCTCCCATATGCACATAAAGATATTATTTTTTTCGAATAGAAATAAGGGAGAACCCAAGTATTAAACGCACATTTATTTTCAAGAAGAAAAAGTGTCGCTGAAGCTTAGCTAGCAACAATTGTTATTATGCGTTTTTCCGCGAAGTGCGCTGGTCAATTGCCAAAAAATAAAAGACAACCCGTAAAATAAGATATTATTACAGTTTTTAAAATAAAAATGTTTTGCATGGTTGCCTTTTGAAGTGTTGAGCGAACTAATGAAATAAACGCTGTTTTGTTGATCTGCAATTACTCTCTCTAAAAGTGTTTTTCTGTTAAATTAGAAAATGGTAAGATATTTTGGAAAATATGAGAATTTTTATGGAAATAATAATATTTATTAGCATGAAGTTATATTTATACTTAGTCGGCGTTTCCAAACTTGTTGCTTCTGGTAAACATTCAAAATCGATTGGTGTGCTTGTGGTTAGACTGTCGATTGCGGGCACGTATATCTATCGATGTATCGCCGATGTTGCCCTGTTTCTTGGCCACCGTCGTCACCTGGTCACACCACATCGATGTTTCTTTTTGGCAGAAACTTTTGCAAGTGCAGAAAAAAAGAAAAACAAAGTAGAAAAGTGGACAGAAGCAAGTGCTGCTGCTGCCGGTGCACAGAAAGCTAATAATTCTAAAATCCGCGGTGCTGCATAGTTTGCCAACCTAGCAAAGACAACACAAACAACAACAATAACAGCAACACAAAAAGCCAGCGAAGATGGCACTGAAGAAAGTGAAGGGCAACTTTTTTGAGCGTATGTTTGATAAAAACCTAACAGATCTGGTGCGCGGCATCCGGAACAACAAGGATAATGAGGTAAGCGTGTGTGCCGATGGTCGCGTCCCTCTAATGCTGCCCGCTCCCGGCGCCTACTGCCACGCCCCCGTCGCCCATTTGTATGTCCAATTAGAACTCGCTAATTGGCTGACAAATTTCGTTTGCATTAAGGGAATTTTGTTAGAGTTTCGACTGTGTGACTTACAACGTGTGAGTGTGTGAGTGTGTTTAGGTGCGAGCGTGTGAGTGAAAGTGTATACGCTCACGTGTGTGTGTGCGCTGGCATCTGCCAACAATGCAAAGGAAAAAAGGAGAAGAGCGACAAAACAAGGACTCAACTCAACTCAGCTCAGCCAAACTTCCCTCTCCACCAACTCACACGCGCTTACTCAATTAGCGGCTAATGCTTTTATGTCAATTTTGGGAAAGAAGTGCACGGCGACAGAGAAAGGTGGAAACTGAGGCGGAGGTGGGCTTGCGTTTGCAAGTGTTGTTGTGCCAAGCCAACGCACGTTTTATCAAATATTTACTCATGTAAATTCCCTCGCTGATTGTCTTTTTGGTCCTTATCAGCTGTGTGCGGGTCGCACACAGATGTTTGACTTGTGTTCTAGTTTGACGTATCCTTCCCTCTCGCTTTCCTCCACTCCCTCCCTCTCCCTTTCCCATAAAGTGGGCAGGATCTCAAGTAACTGTTCCTGGCTGGAAGAGGCCATCGAGTTTTCCATTAATTCCAGCTTTAATTTTGCTTGGGTGCGCCTATTTACAGCAGAAGAATATTAATTAAACCTTTAAAGAATTAAAGTAACAATAAAATTAAGTTCCTTCTTTGATTGTTTAAAAAAAATCGTATAAACTTATTTAAATCTCACTTTAATATATATTTTAGCTTAGAGCTTAAAAAATACCTATTTTATTGACCCCAACTATATGCTGTGGTATTTGTCACCGAGAATGTTAATGTGCTTGTGTGGGGTGTGTGATACTGATAGCCCCTGGACCATTCACAGATTTGTTATTGTTTTTTATGGTTTTGCTGTCATTGCACATTTTACCACCACCCCACCACCTTCGCGTTTTGTATAATATATGTATAAATATACCGATTTAATGAACATCGTCTTTTTCCGCAGGCCAAATACATATCGACGTGCATCGAGGAGATCAAACAGGAGCTGCGACAGGACAATATCAATGTCAAGTGCAATGCGGTGGCCAAGCTGACCTACGTAAGTTTGCTAGCCAAAGATCCAGGCTACACCTCATCCACAGGATATGCAACAAAAGATTTCCAAATCACAAAGAAAACAAAAAAAAAATCATATTAGGATATTAGTTAAAACTTTTAAGCATTTGTTTGCTTAATTGATGGAACGAGACTTGAGGAATAAGGTGAACATGACACTGACTTAAGGCTCACCATGTTAGCATGTTCCGGCATATCAGCATCTCTGTTTGCATGCGCCTTTCAAAGTCGGCGAAGTGGCTTTCTGCACTTGATGCAAATTGCCTGAGGTAAGGGGTCGGGGTCGGGGTCGGCCCCTTGAATGTAAGTGCGATGACAATAAGGACAAAACAACAGCAGGAATGTGACGGTAACAAGCGGCGAAGCAACTAACAAGCGAACGGAAAGAGAACATAATGGTGTCCTCAGTGGTGGCTAATACAATAGGGAAACCCCAAACCCCAAAACTCAAAGCAACGCAATACATAAATGTATCTTAAAACTGTCTTAAATATAAATCTTTAAAAAGAGAAGATAATTAAAAAATGCAATTTAATTTAACTTGTGTTTGGAAAAAGTCTTGTGGAAATATTATACGGCCCTCGGCTGTAACGTTTGAAATAACGAAATGCAAACAACGAGTCCTTGGGCATTTCCCTGCATACACTCACACTCACTCACAGACACATCCTTTCACTTTGCACAAAATCAGCAGAAAGTGTTAATATTTATTGATTCCTTTCTCGATGCCGACAGATACAAATGCTGGGCTACGACATCTCGTGGGCCGGCTTCAACATCATCGAGGTGATGAGTTCGTCCCGATTTACCTGCAAGCGAATTGGTTACCTGGCGGCCAGTCAATGCTTTCATCCTGACAGCGAGGTAAAAGCTTGAATTTAATTACCCAACCCAATTTGTTGGAAATTTTGTATTTATATCTGCTTGTTGGACCCTTTCAGTTGCTTATGCTGACCACAAATATGATACGCAAGGATCTCAACTCTCAGAACCAATACGATGCAGGTGTAGCGTTGAGCGGCCTAAGCTGTTTTATATCACCCGATCTGTCCCGCGATTTGGCCAATGATATTATGACACTGGTATGCAATGAAATCTATTTGTTTATTATGATGATTCCTTTATTTACTTGTTGGCTTTTTCTATCTTTCGTTTATTTTTCTTTAGATGAGCTCAACGAAACCGTATCTGCGCATGAAAGCCGTCCTGATGATGTATAAAGTATTTTTACGATATCCCGAAGCCTTGAGACCGGCATTCCCTAAGCTGAAAGAGAAACTGGAAGATCCAGATCCAGGTTTGACACAGATGAACTATTCATTTAAAAACGTAAATATAAACTAATACCTAATATAAATTGCTAGGAGTTCAATCCGCCGCCGTGAATGTTATTTGTGAATTAGCGCGTAAGAATCCAAAAAACTACCTTCCCTTGGCGCCAATCTTCTTCAAACTGATGACCACTTCGACCAACAACTGGATGCTGATCAAGATTATCAAGCTGGTGAGTGAGTGCTGCTCCGTCGCACTTGGCTTTACCTTAACCACTATGATTATTATTATTATGAGTATTATGATTTAAACTTCCTAAGTTCTCTGTTTTTTTTTTAAGTATGTGATCTTTTCTGATTTCAAGTTTGTTCACGGACAAACGCCGTGTTCTATTTTGCTGTATATATACTTTATATACGACAATCCTTGAACTTTTTTGTTGTTGTCTAACAAAAAATGTTAATTAACACTACAACTACTCCTTCCCCCTCTCCTCCCTCTGCTCCCGCTCCAAACAAAACAAAAAACCATTCCAAAAAATAAATATATAAAAAACAATCGAAATACTAACGAAAACCGAATGTGAAATGCCAAACACTGAATTTTAGTTCGCGAGCCTCACGACAATTGAACCGGCGCTGGGACGCAAATTGACTCAGCCCCTAATTGAAATTATTTCCAGGTTTTTATCGGCGCGCTTTTCTTTAATTCATTAATTAATTAATCATCAGACCAACAAAGGACAATTAAAAATCCAAGAAACTCCATCAAAACCAGCACGCGCTTTAATTTTTACTCTAAAGCATTTTACTATTTACAATCTATATATTTTTCTTACCCCAAAATCCTTATTTAGATCCTGTTTAAGTTTGTTTTCTAATTGTTTAAATGCAAGCAATACCTTAGTAATTGTTCCCTTATCGGTTTTTATTTAACTTGTCGAGGTGAAGATCAAATCACTGTGTTGAAGCTCTTCTCAATACTTATTCATCTTCACCACAGACCACCACACTATACCATCTGAGCGTCGTAATTGATATAAATTGAATTGAATTGAAATTAACCCAGAGTTGACTTTGCAATTTCAATAGATACACAATATGTTTTATACACCGATTATGTTGATGATGATGCACATGATGTTCCTTACACAAATCCTTCCAAATGAATACGACTTAATAAAAAATATACACATAACTGGTTTCAGAATCTGTAAAGATTCTTCTTAAATATTAGGTGCTAACAACTAACAAGTTTGGAATATTTTAATTATATTCGATTCTAAAACGAAATTATTTTCAATATATAAGACTTAAACAAGGTTTTGTGGATACTTTTTGAAGAGTTTTATTCATTATTCACCCAAATCCAAAATGAAACTCACCTCGATTCACCTTAACGTCTCGAACCCAACTTGACTGTACTCACCACGTCGTATTTCTTTGGCTTCTTATTGTGTTTACAACATAGCTTATAATTCGCTTGATATAATGGAAGCATAACTGAAGGATCCAATTCAATTATGTCATTCTAATTTCGCTGAAATAATAAACACATAACGAAAGCAAACACTCAAGACCCCCCGAAGTTACTCTAAATAAATATATACAGACCACGTCTTCACGGAAGGAAAAGGACCAAATCAACCACACCGAGAGCCAAGAATACAGCCAGTCTTTTGAAAAATGAGAATCTTCTATCGATATTATTAATTTTTCTTATATTTACCTTTTACGTTTAAGTTAAAGTTACGTTTTCGGTTCAGTTTTAGATTTAGTTATAGCCTTAGTTTTAGTTTTAGTTGTGGATAAGGATGTGTTGATAATTTTCGATTGTATGTAAATTATAATTTGTTGCTTGTTTCTTTTTCTCTTTGCATTTGCAGTTTGGCGCTTTAACTCCCTTAGAACCCCGGCTAGGAAAGAAATTAATAGAACCACTCACAAATCTAATTCATAGGCAAGTCTTGAAATCATTGCAAAATAAACAAACAAACAAACAAAAAGAAATTAACTGAACGAAACCCCGAAAGTGTGTGGAAAACGATTGCAAAGCGAAAATAGCAACTAATTGAAATTGATATGATACCGATTAATGGTCGATAAATGTCGTCGATCGCTGCTCGATGATTGTGCGATTGAGTACTTTATTATGTTACCTCATTTTGGTATCATTTCCACATATAAAACATACCTTTAGCTTTTTAAGCCATTTACATTTGCCACCTACATATATGTATCTCGAAGAGCTGGGAAAAATTGATTTCAACATCGAATTATAACAAAATTAATCTCAATCTAAATTGATCTTCTTGGTTTATCTATTTCCTTTTTAATAATAATAATAGAAATTAACATTCTTCGATTAATCGACTTTGTTCCCAGCTCTAGAATCTCGCGCTCTCTCTCTGTTTTCTATCTTGCTATCAACTTAAAACTGTCGCCATCCTGCTCTAGTTTGTGTTTGTTTTAGTTTTTTCCACGCTCCTTTTATCGTTTGCCTAACGATTGTTTGTCTATCGATTGTCTGCTTATCGAGCACACTCATCGAGAACAAAAGATAAAACAGTAACTGATAAAGAAAAAGCAAAAGCAGAAACGTTGCAGTTGTTTTTGTAGGTGTTGTTGGTTTTTCTTTTCCGTTGCGTTTGCTGCGTTGCTCTGCCAAATATATTGTGTTTTTGCTGATGTCTATCGCTATAATCGCTAACTGTTATCGCTGCCACTCAACTGCTATCGATATTGCTGTTGTTGTAATCACTTTTATTGCTATTGTTGTTAGTGCCATGTTTGTCGCTTTATCGCAGCTTATTCTTAATACAAGTTCCTTTCTTTCTCAATCTAACACAATCCACAAACAAAAAATAAAAAACCAAAAAACGAACCACCAACAAAAACGAACCAAAACCAAAACCAAAACCGAACCCAACTCACCCAACAGCACCTCGGCAATGAGTCTCCTGTACGAATGCATCAACACGGTGATCGCGGTGCTCATCAGCATAAGCAGCGGCATGCCCAACCACAGTGCCTCCATCCAGCTCTGCGTCCAGAAGCTGCGCATCCTCATCGAGGACTCTGACCAGAACTGTGAGTAATCTTACGCGTTTCACTTAGTCCGAGTTCCTGCTATAACATCTCGTCTTTATCTCCTCGCAGTGAAATACCTGGGCCTGCTGGCCATGTCGAAGATCCTGAAGACGCACCCAAAGAGTGTGCAGGCGCACAAGGATCTGATTTTGGCCTGCCTGGACGACAAGGACGAATCGATTAGACTGCGCGCCTTGGATCTGCTGTATGGCATGGTGTCCAAGAAGAACCTGATGGAAATCGTAAAGCGACTGTTGGGTCACATGGAGCGGGCGGAGGGTTCGGCCTATCGCGACGAGCTGCTCTACAAGGTGATCGAGATATGCGGCCAGAGTTCCTACCTGTATGTAACCAACTTCGAATGGTACCTCACCGTGCTGGTGGAGCTCATCCAGCTGGAGGCTGGGTCTCGGCACGGCCGCCTTATAGCTGAGCAGCTGCTGGACGTGGCCATTCGGGTGCCGGTTGTCCGGCAATTTGCCGTAAACGAGATGACCAATCTGCTGGACACGTTTGCCGTTTCGGCGCAGAGCAACTCCATGTACGAGGTCCTCTATGCCGCCGCCTGGATTGTTGGCGAATTCGCTGGCGAGCTAGAGGATGCGGAGAAAACGCTCAATATCCTCCTCCGTCCCAGACAGCTGCCCGGCCACATCCAGGGCGTTTACGTGCAGAACGTGATCAAGCTGTTTGCCCGCCTGGCCACCACATGCCTAGAGCTTCAGGATCTGCCTGGATTGGCCAAAGTGAGTGCACTTCTGTTGCCTGTTTTCAATAACTTTTTCGATCTTTCTGGCAGCTTTGCGAGCATGTTCTGGATAAGCTGCAGCACTTCAATGGCTCCAGCGATATCGAGGTCCAGGAGAGAGCCAACTCCGCCTGCATGCTAATTGAAATGCTGCGCACCCATCTGTCCACAACGGGCGAGGCGATGGCCTTGATGGACACGACGACGACAACAGTGGAGGGCGGTGGCATTCCGCCGCTGGCCATTGAAATTGTCCAGGAGATAACGCTGCTCTTTGCCGGCGAACTGATTCCGGTGGCGCCCAAGGCGCAACGGAAGGTGCCCCTCCCAGACGGACTCGATTTGGATGAATGGATCAATCCACCGCCGCCGGAGGATGCGGCGAGCAGTTCTTCTTCCGAGCACGACAAGGACGAGCTCTTTGTTAGCGCCGGAACGGGAGTGGATGGCGGCAACGGCGGCGGCGGCGGCGGTGGTAGCGGTGGAAAGCGCCGTCAGAGCTTAGAGCTGACGCCGGAGCAGCTGGAACGGCAGCGCATGGCCCGCCTGCTGGAGCAGTCCAGCAATCCGCACTATCTCAAGTCAACGCCAACGGCAAGCGGATCGGCGGCCAACGCGGATCAGTACGACAACATTGATGACATACCCATCACGGAGCTGCCGCTGGACATGGAGGGTGTGGCAGCTCTTCGCGTGGGCAGTGAGTTTCCTAATCACATAGGTAGATCCACCAACCATCAATAACCAAATCCTTTCTGCAGTCACAAAGCGTTCGGACAAATATCTGCAGGAGCAGCAGCAGGCATCTTCCCAGGGTGGCGGTAAGGATGGCAAGAAGAAGCATAAAAAAGGAAAGAAGAGCAAAAAGTCAAAAAATAAAGTCGCCTACAACAGTAGTTCCGAATCGGAAGGAGGTATGTCCCTCGAAGGAAGGATCTCCCCCTCGTATCTCTCTTCCAACTTTTTTTGTATACCTTTGCAGAGCCAAAACCTTTGCACATCGTCAACACCACACTGGACATGCCCGAGGGCGTATCGTTGTCCGACAGCGAGGACAAGGACGGCAAATACGATCCCAATGATCCGCATCGGGCTCTGGACATTGAGCTAGACATGTAAGTAGAATCTCAAGTTATTTATTTCGAGGAAATGTAGTAAATTCTGTTCCGCAGCACGGACTTCGAGGCGCCCACGGTCAAATCCACCACGACGTCCAAAAAGTCGTCAGGCAAGGAGAATCTCAAGGTGCCAGCGGAATCCATCGGCAGCAGCACCTCCAAAAAGGACAGAAAAAAGGATAAGGACAAGGACAGGGAGGGCAAGCGGGAACGTAAGGCGGCCGCTGCCCAGCCGGTGATCGATCTCATCGATGCCAACACGCCCACACCCAGTCCCCGCCACACGTCCGCTGCCAGCACGAATGCTTCAAATAGTGTCCTTCCAGATGCCGCCAAGCAGCATAAGCAAAAGAAGAAGAACAAGGAGAAGGCGCAAGCGCAAGGCATCATCGATATCGTCCAAGAGGAGGAGCTTAACGAGGCGGAGCAGGCGTCCAAGTCACACAAGAAGAAGCATAAAAAGGAGAAATCTCAGCGCAAGGAGAAGAAAAAGCCATCTTCCGCGTCGGCAACCGACTACGAACAGCCACTGGGCATCTCCACGCCCAGCAAAGAGATTTTTTAATAGCTAAGCTCCCTCCAAGTTCCATTAAAATTATTATTATTCTAATTATTATAATTATTTTTGTTCAAAAAATTAATTATAACGATTTATGTGTCGAAATTTATTTAACGATTATCCCGTGGACTTTCCATTATTCTCAATAAGTTGGAAAACAATAACCACAACAAAAAAAAAAAACAACTAAACAAATTATCGCTGCGATATAAAAACAAAACCAACAAAACACTGAACAAATTGCAACTAACAGCTAAAATGAAGAAAACTAAAAGTCCCACAAAGACCGTACATACTTATACAAATATAAAAATTACTATAAATGTATTTATAAAAGTGTAAATTGGAAATTAAATACAAAACAAAAAATGCCGCCAGTCTGCCAATTGCGGCTTTAAAAGAAGAAAATAAAAAATCAGCAACAAACGGAAACAAATAAAGGAAAACATCGGTGGAAACGCGAGATCGCTGCAGTTCCGATGTACTATCTATTTTTGATGAATTTGTAGCCTGTAGAGCATGCGATTCACACACACACAATTATATACCTATAGATATATATTATAGAATTTTTTAATGAACAAACTGCATGGGATTGTAAAAACACAAAACGATATATGAATCAAACTCCAAGTACTGCTATATATATAATAAACTGAGAGACAGCAACGGAACAGAGAAGCTAAGTGAAATTATACATACATAATACATGTGTACATGCTATATATTATATATAAAAACACCCACACACCCACACATACAATATATATAAACGTTAAATAAAAGAAAAGTAAAATACATGTACGCTGCTTATTTATTCTAACAAAATAATGGATCCGAATCTTAACTCTGGAAATATGTAGAACCTATACAGGATACAGCTAGGCCAGCCTTTAGATAGAGTGTAGCTAGCATTTCCCTTGGTATATATGAAAATCCCTACTGTCAGACGTAATATCCTCCCTGATTTTAAGGGGCAGGGACTCATCATGATCTGTGGGGCGAGTTCAAAGCGTAAGAGCAATGGTGATATTAAAATCAAATACATTATCTATATACTATACTATATTTATTAAAACTAATTTCATTATGTTTTTGCTTCTCTTAAATGTACATTTTGTTATAATCCCCTAACAAGTACAACTTATTACAATTATTGTTGTGTTTCTTTTTTAGCCTACGGTTACATAGAGTTATATATTTATTTAGCAACAATTTTGGGTTCAGAAATGTAATAGAAATATGTAATATGAAATAATGTGTAGAAATAGAAAAGAAAAAACTTTTAGGAACAGTTCTTTAAAACTTATATCTAAGTTAATTTATGCTTATATTTTTCAGTAAACTTTTAGTCCAGGGACGCTTTTAGGTTTCCCTTATGTTTTTCTACAATTATAATTAAAATATTACTTATTTTAAAAATAGTTATGTTTTTCTTAATAAACACTAAAATATTTCCCGTTCAACATCTAATAAGTAGCAACAGATTAGCTTCCTTAATATATATTCTTCCAGGGAAAACAAAACAATTAAATAAAGTAAATATTGACAATCATAACAGAATAACTAATTTCAGTAAAAACTAAACCATTTTCATGGTATTTTAATTAAATAATTTCGATTGGAAAAAAAGAAAATATAAACCCTTATTACATTGACTTCAGTAATGCCCTTTTTATTACGTAATATAATTCATTTAGGGTTTAGGCAAAATTTTGACTTATATTTATAAAGATTACTTAAAGAAGGAATTGCAAAAACATTATTATTATTAATATCAATATCATTTTGAAAAAAAAAAACAAACAAGTTATACAAATTATCAACAAAAAAACGATGATGATGATGATGATCACGCACACCCTATGCCTTGAGCTCGTACTTGGACAGATCCGCATCCCGGCCGTTCATCAAGTACTTGTTGATGGCAATCTGGCTGAGCACTCGCACTCCCTTGTGCAGGAGGTGGGACAGGTCCCTGGCTGCCAACGGCATCGCCTTCACATCCACAAAACAGTGTGTTGCCGTGGCTGCTAATGGATCGCTGCTGAAGGGTGACTTTGGCTCCAATAGGCAGGCTCCACCTGCACGCAGTACGTTTCTAATGGCCACTCCACTGCGCTCGTTGATGCTGAGGATTACCCGGTGGCCGGAGAAGGCGCCACCGCCGTGTTTACTCAGCTCGATGCGCCACCGATGAACGGCAGCGGCAATGGGCTCCTCCTCGGCCGTCAGCTCGGGCAGATTTATGGCTCGTGGATTGCTCCACTCGTACAGGGCCTCGTCGAGGAAGTGACCCTGCAGATGGCACTGATCGATGTACTGAGTGTGCAGTATCCACTTTCCTGCGGCAATGCAGGCGAGCATCTTCTCGCCTCGATTGGGACGTTCGCACAGCAGATGGGTGCAGGCGCTGTCGAAGTTCACCACATGCTCGGACACTTTGCCGCCCAGCTGAATGATTCGTTTGCTCAGCTCAGCTCGCTTCTCGTCGTCGTCACCGCACGAGATGCTGAAGCAGGGCGTGCCCTGGTGCTGCATGCGGGGCGAGGAGCCCGCACCGCCAGAGGATCGGCGCTTGGCCGCATTGAACTCAACGGGATCGCGCCAGTCCACCATGTCCTCGGTGCCCAGGGCGAAGCCCTCGGACTCGAACGGCTGCACGTATTGGACCTCGCTCTCGGGGCACGCGTCCATGTCGTTGTCGTGGCTGCGCTTCAAGCTGTTCCGTCGGCTCTCGCAGTTCTTCAGATAATCGGTGATCTGCTTGACATCGGGAGCCATCACGGAGGGGACCACCGTTGTTGTCTCTTCGAAGCTAATCTTGTCAAAGTTAATGGTGCTCTGGCCTTCCTCATGGCCGGCGACCCCTGCACCTCCCGTTGCGGCTGGAGTCCTGGGACTCTGGGAGTTTGGCACAAATGGTGACTGGGTGCCGACGCGGAGGGAGGAGCCCAAAGATGTCCTGGGAGACGCTGACTTTTGGAGCGACACTGTCGACACCTTGGGTGTTTTGGGTGAACTATCGAAGTTCAGTTTTGTGACCTGAGTTCTGGCCTTTGGCATCGCCGGCGGTGGCTTCTTGGGCTGCTGCTCCTTCTGCTGCTGCTGCTGATCGTGCTCCTCATCGTCGCCTTGGTCAAACTCAATGCCCAGAGTCTCGCAGGTGATCCGCATGACGCGCTGCCTGATCACCGCCAGCGGTGTGTCCGGCTTTATTTTCTGCGTGGGCAAGCGCCAGCGCCGCTCAAAGTCATCCGCCATCCGCTGCTGGAACTCTGGGGTCAGGCAAAAGTCCGGTATTCCGGGTGCCTGTCGTGGCATGTGGCGACGACTCACCGGCGTACAGGCCTGCCGACGGATGCGCTCCAGCTCGGGCGTTTGATTCTCACGCATCTCGCGTATGATCTGTCGCACACAGTCCTTGCCCTCGTCCGTGTCTAGGCGCTGAACAAACTGCTCCAGGAAGTCCAAATTATAGTTCTGGGCACCCACTTGACTGAGCGGAGTGCACGGCGAGTCCGGGGATGAAGTGGATGTGGATGTGGAGCCGCCGCTTCGACGGCCAGACGGGCCTGCAAGCTCGGAAACGCGTCTATTGCGCAGCGGTGTTAGTTCCGGAGTGGCCACTGGAGGAGCTACTGCAGGAGCAGCTGGCTCTGGAATTGGCTGGTTGTTCTCTACCTCTTCGGCGTCCTCGGGTGGTGGTGGCATCAGTGTGGACTCCTCCGGCTGGCGCTGCTGCTGCTGCTGCTGCTGTCTCCTGGACGTTGTCCTCGAATTGTTTTCCCTCAGGCGTGGGGAAATGGGAAAGTCCTCGGGACTATTGCCAACCAAATGGCCAATATAGGGTAGCTTTTGACCCTTGCTGGCGCATTGGACCAGCCATTCAGCAGTGACCACTGGGTAGTGCCACTTGATGGCACCCTCGTACTTGGAGCCCTCGGGTCGGGGACACACCAGCAGCGGCTTCTCCTTCTTGTTCAGATTCTTGTTCACCGAGGCGCCCAGCAGCTCCGCCGCCGAATTGATAAAGTCGCGCTCCAGGCCCGCATATATGGACACAACAATTGTCATGCCCGTGAGCGGCTGACGCTGTGCAGCAGCGGGCACGGGCCTATGATAGTATTCCACGGGCAGGAGCTTGTTCTGCTTCATGCAGCTCTCGAGGAACAGCTCGGTGACGACATGGCGCGCCCGCACAGGCAGCTCCTGCTCGTCGAAGGCCACTTCGAAGCTGACAATGGCATAGTCCACCTCGTCGGCAAAGCTGGCTGGCACCAGCAATCCCTGCGCCGCCTCGCACTCGGTCAGCATGTGGGCGTAGAACTCGGCGTTGAAGCAATCCTTGTGGACGTACACAGAGAGACCGAAGAAGTAGTGCAGCTTGTCGAAATCTATGGACATGGCGCTGGCACTGAGATCGGGCAGGGGTACCTGTGAGATGTGGCCCGGCTCGGGATTAGCTGCCTTTTTAGGCTGCGGGATCTCCATCTGCGTGGAACTGGCGGCCGGATGGAGCAGGCTCGTGTCCGAAGGCGGCAGCTGGGCCACTGCGCCCTGATCGTGCGAGTACTGATCCAGCAGATGATGGTCGGGTTCCTCTTCTGACTCCTTCTCCGCCTTCTCCTGCTCCTGGTCAAACAGCTTCTTGCGGATGGGCAATTGCTGCGGCTGCTTGAAGCTGTGATTCATGGAACGCAGCGTCCGCTTGCTGGCCGGCGAGGCAACGTCCGGTTCACGATTCTGGGGCAGGGAAACGCGATGCACCAGTTCGCTGACCACACGGCCGGCGCGAATGCTCTCGAGCAGCCAATCCAGGCGCACCACATGCACCGAGCTCATGAGGCCGTCGCTCTGCCACTGCCGATACTCGGCGGCGGCATCGCCGTCCAACTGACCGACAATGATGTGAGAGACGCCCTCGTTGGCCTCATCGTAGCGTGTGGCACCGCCCGTGTTCAGAACTCTGTTGAGCTTTTCACGCTCCTCCGCGCGAAAGCCGCTCAGATACACGCAGCAGCCGTCGAGGAAGGTGCCCGCCTTCTTGGCCTGTCTCGGGCAAATCTCGGCCAGGACCTGCTGGTAATTCCTGCTACTAGTGGTGGCCTGTTTGAGCAGCTCCTTGGCGGGGGAGTTGGCGCCAAGGGTTTCGTTAACAGTGGTCAAGTCGCTGCACATGCGCCGAGAGCCCGACACGAAGCTGATGCGGGAGAGATCCGAGAGCTGTGTTTGATCAGCGCCGGGAGCTACCGCGGTGGACGACCGGCTGCCGGTTCTAGTGGGTGTTGATGACTTCTTGCCCGGCCGCACCTCATACTTCTTGGTGGGCAAGGCGTAGCCCCGATTGTGGCTATCGAATATCCATTCGGGCAGCAGTACGTCCTTCTTGTAGCGAATGGCAGCCTTGTACTTCTCCGTGTCCGTTTTGGACTGCTCGGTGATGACGATGTCCACCACCTGGGAGCGGAAGGCGCGGTGGTAGATGCCGCCATTCTCGTTGACTAGCTGCATTACCTGATCCTTGCGCGCCACATCCAGGCCGCTGCACGTAATGTTCGCCCCAAAGAACGTGGGCAGGCGGTACTTGTCGAACTCGGTGTCCGTGGCCCGGACACCCTCACGCTGGCGGCGCCTACTCTGCTCCCAGACGTACTGGACCCAGTCTACGTGCATCACGGGTACCCCGTTCAGCGTCGCCTGCTCGTACTTGTTCGACTTGATCGTGTTCGAGATGAGGTGCGTGGTGCGGTGCCCGAAGCTCTGGAAGTAGACGCCGCCCATCCAGTTGATTAGTTGACTGAGCTCATCCTTCTTCTGCGGCGTTATGCCCGTGGCGGACACCTGCAGGTCGCGCATGGCCGTCGTGTAGATGGCACTGCTGCCAAGGGGAATGGGCTCGTTGTTACGCAGACAAGTAAGCAGACATGGCGGCCCCAAGACGAGGGCCTTCGTCTGCTGGAGCTGCACAAAGAAGTCGCCCTCGAATTGCGCCAGCACGAACACATCCTTCTTGGTGAGCTTGCCGGCTGCTATCAGGGGATATCCCTCGCTGGGCTTTATTTGACGGATCTGGGTTTCCGCCAGCTGCTGGCCGAGCAGCTCCAGCGACGCCTCAAACTGCTCCAGTGTGTCACCATCGGAATCGCCATTGTTGCCCGCCTTCAGGTTATTCACGAAATACGCGCAGATGGACTCATCCAGGCTCATGCTCATCGTGATGCGTGGTGGGTGTCTGTTGTTGCGAATTCAGTCCTGGCTTTCACCGCCTTTTCCACTTTTTTGCGTACGCTATTTTGGCGCCGTTTGTTGTGGGTCTAGTGATGGCACGTCTCGATAGAAAAACAGAACCAATCGGGTCGAAAGCATTCGATTTATTCCAAACTGTTATCAAGGGAGGACACAGCATCGATTTGTTGGTTTTTCTTGACTGCCCCTACAACGGTCACACTGATCGGTGAAAGAAAGCAAAAAAAAAAAAGAAGACAAATAATAATCGGGGAAAAAGTAAACCAACGAAGAAAAAAGCTTATATTGGGGAAGAGTACCAGCCAAGAGCGGATCCCTAGCATCTAGATACCGCACCCCCAAATGGGAAACTTTGTTAGCAGGCAGAACGCAGCGGTGGAGGAGGCTGATCCCAGCACGAATCATGCCTACAAGTATCCACCGCGGATGGGAAACTTCTTTGGCACGCACTTCATCATGGGCGGGGAGCGCTTCGACACTCCGCAACCGGAGTCGTACCTATTTGGCGAGAACGCCGATCTGAACTTTCTGGGTAACAGACCCACCGCCTTCCCCTATCCGCCACCACAGCCGAATGAGCCAACGAAGACGCTCAAAAGTCTGGTGAACATCCGCAAGGAGTCCGTACGCTTTGTCCGTGTGCCCAAGGACTCGAAGCTGATCGTGCCCGAGAAGCCCAAGGTCAAGGATCGCGAGAAGGAGATAAAGGAGCGTGTGAAGGAGTTGGAGCGGGAGAAGGAGAGGGAAAAGGAGAAGGACAAGGACAAGTCGAACGTGACCATTGAGGATGTAGATGGCAACGTACTCTGCTCGATGGGCCTGGGGAGTGGCGATGTTGACCTGACGCCACCGCCGCCGCCGCCACCCAGCACGTACAACATCGAGTTCACCTTCGATTCGGACGCCAAGTGCGCCATTACCATCTACTACTTCTGCTCGGAGGACGTGAGTCCCAGCGGTGTGACGCTAGTGCCGCGTGAGGGCCTCACCTCCGAGACGTACCACTACGAGAAAGGCATTAATCAGTGCTTCTCGCAGCCGAGCCACATCTTTAACCCGCAGCAGATGCCCGAGGACGAGCTGGGCTACAGCCCCGGCCGTGAACAGTACCCCGTGGCCATCCACTGTGTGGTGGAGGAGGGCAGCGACGAGTGCCGGCAATCGCACACCACCATATGCGTGATTGACCATCATCCGGAGAGCGGTAGCTATGTGCTGCGTGCCCTCAAGCAGAAGATCTTCGTCGACGGCCTGTGCTATCTGCTGCAGGAGATCTACGGCATCGAGAACAAGGCGGTTAACAAGTCGTCGCTGGACGAGGAGATCGACGACCACGGCAGCGAGTGTGTCATCTGCATGAGCGAGACCAGGGACACCCTAATACTGCCGTGCCGCCACCTCTGCCTGTGCAATTCGTGCGCGGACTCGTTGCGTTATCAGGCCAATAACTGCCCCATTTGCCGGGCTCCATTCAGAGCCCTTCTCCAGATCCGGGCCGTGCAGAAGGGCATCGCCACACATGTGCTGCATCAGAACACGCCCACGTCGACGGCCGGGGAGCCGGCACCGGTGGATGTGCCGCCGGGATACATTCCTGTCTCACTAATTGAGGCACTCAATGGACCGCCGCAGTATGTGGCCAGGGCCAGGTGAGTTTCTCTGGGGAGGGGAAGTTGCTGTGAGCTGTGAATATCAATCATTCGTTCTTTTATAGGACCAGCGATCATGATATTACGGACTCTGCCGGCACAGTGGCTGCCTCAACAATGACCAGTGGCGGCGACATCAAGGCCACCTCCCCCATTAAGTCCAGCAGCCAGAGAAGGCCGAAGATCAAAAAGAACGCCTCCACATGCACGTCGACCAGTGAGGTGGGCACCATTACCAACCAGTCCGGCGGAGGCAACGGCTCCTCCTCGGCCCTGTCCGTGGTGGAAATCGAGAGCGAGCAGAAGAAGAAGGCAAGCACGGCCACCTGCACGTCGCCCACGTTGGGGGTAGCAGGCACTCCGACGGAGATGAAGCAGGACAAGCTGCAGATTGTTAACGAGCGCAAGTATCCAAGGTCCCAAGGAACCGGATCTGGTGGTGACGGCTCTGCGGGAACCGATGACGATGTAGACAGTGAAAACGAAAAGCTTTCGCCGCTCCTCTCGCCCGGCAGTAAGGCCAAAAACATGTCCAGCAAATCCCTGAAGCAAGTGGTGGCCTGTCTGGAAGCGGATGATGTGGATAAGAGTGTGGGCGGTGGCGGCGGAGATGGCGTGTCCGAGGACCCAAACGGCGGCAAGAAAAGCTCTTCGCTGAAGCGAACCAAACCGAGGCCAGAACTTAGCGGCGGAGGCGGAGGACAGGCATCCCCCGGCGAGCCGCAAGCCGACGATTCGGATTATTACACTCCCGAAGATACTCAGAACTCAATATTAAGCCCGCTGTGTCCCACGGATCGGGGCGATCCTTTGGGGGCTGCGAGCATGGGCGGAAACGTGCTGGGACTGGGACTAGGGGCAGGCAGGAGTGTTGGCTCTGTAGGCGGATCAACGGGTGTTGGAGGAGGACCCTCTGCTGGCGGTGGCGGCGTCGTTGTCGGCTTCAGCAGTGCCATGAAAAAGAACCTGCACAAAAAGTCCACCTCGGTGGGCAATATGGTTGGCTCTGGATCGACGTCGACCACTGTTGTGGACCTCAAGTCCAACAACGTCAGCTCGCTGCCAGGTAATTAGATTGTGATATTCCCTGAATTCCCAATTATAATATAATCTTTGTCCTCCATTCACAGATATGCTCGACAGCCCGATTAGCGGCAACTCGGCGTCCACACGCAGCTCCAGCGACAGCTACTCCTCCAGCTCGTCCACCAAGCAGCTGCTCAGCTCCAATCCGACCACAACGGCGGCTAACATCATCGTGGATGACAAGACGGCTCTGCAGAATGCCGTGAATGTGTAGAGAGCCGCTCTCCACATTTTGTTTTAGCTTTGCGTTAACTCTATTTATTCGTAGTATCCGTTAGCTTTAGGTTAAATCAATGCTGCTTCCCCCGCCCGCAGGAACAAAAATATTAACTATATACTATATATATTAGGAAGGAAGGTGACGATGCTCAGAGAAGCAGGACATGATGACGAGGATGTGGGATGAGTCGACCAGGACACAACACTTAACCAGTATACAGAAACACACACGTCTCTCGCATGCATGTGTACGTAGTCTAATTTAGCATAATGGCTTGGGTATATATATACAATATAACAAATAAATCAGAGCAAATAAACTCCAAGTTTTGGTGAAAATGTAAAAGGCAGTCCTTAAATTTGTACGGAGATCTACTAGGATTTTTACCATAACTTGGCTTAAACTCAACCGATTTGAGTCTGGTTTAGTTTTTCATAGGAGAACATTTCTGCAATCAAAACTCGATATGTAATTTTTGACAAATTTTTGACAATTTTGACGATGTAACCCGTTACTTTTTTTTTGAATTATTTCTTTGGGGACTAATTTCCAACATCCGTATCGATAACTCTCACCTATTGGCTTTCGATTAATCGGACTTCGCCGTTGCCATCACTAGAGGTCACAATTGGGCAACGGTTTGTTTACAAAAAAAAAGTTTAAACATTTCGGTGGTTTTTCGAGCGATAGACTGGATAACCGCGCCGTGAATTGTGCAGAGGAGTGAGACGCGAGTGAAGAACGAGACGAAACGTCAGCGTTGGGTGCCGGAGGTACGTAGGCCACCGCAACATCGTCCTGCGGCTAAGTGGGTCCCTTTTCTTTTCCGTGCCGTGCCGGACATGTGCGTAATTGATTTTTTTCGGTCAGCGGTCAGCATTATTTATTTACCAACTGACCGCCCCGCCCCCACGCAGAACCTGCCACTCCCCCTCCTCAGTTGGAATTCATCGCCAGGGCTTTCGTTTTGTTTTATTTTTATTGGAAATCTCAATAGAAAACTGCCATCGACAACTAAAAACAAAAAAGAGAGCAAAAAAAAAAACAACACACACCTCCGATTTTCAACATTATTTTAGGGATTAAAGTGTAGGTACAGAAATCGGGATTATTTAGGAAACACAGACTACAGATACATACATACATATATGAATTATTTCATTAATTTTGCTAATTATTTCCCTATAGTTTCTTGCGTTTTGCTCAACAAACTTTTCAACTCGATGCGAAAGGTTCTTCTCTTCGACTGCAATTTTGGTTTCATTCGAACAATTGAACGGTGTCAAGAAGTCCAAGGAAATGGTTTATCGATCGGGGGGTTCGTGCGCCGTAGGATGCGAATTCTGGACTCTGGAAGCGCGACTCTACTTGGGCGCCGCCCCAGTGGACAGGATTCGGGATTTGCGCTTCTTCAGCTTGGTCTTCACCTTGCGCACCAGATTGACGGTGTCCAGGGAGATGCCTGTCTGCGACTTGTTGGGGGCCAGCAAGCCGCCGCTGCAGCCACCGCCGCCGTTGCCGCTGCGCTGGAACTGCATTGCTCCGGACAATTGATTGACGACGCCCGTCGAGCTGCTCTTGGCCTGCAATGTTCCAGCGGCGGCGTTACGCATGCGCCGGGAGCTGCTGCTGCCGCCGCCACCGCCAGGCATCTTTGACGGTTGCTGCACCGCTGTGATCACCAGTCCGCCAGTCTTGAATTTGTTCGGTCCACGACCAACTATGACTCCGGCGGAGTGCATGCGCCCGGTCATGGATCCAGCTCCCCCCTGGCTCTTGAGCATCATCCGCTGGTGGTGGTGATGATGCTGCTGCATCTGTGGATGTTGCTGCTGTTGCTGCACCGCCGAGCCACCGGCACTGTTACGATTGCGGGCGAACCGAGTCACCAGCTGCGTGGTTTCTGCTATCTTCATCATGCTGCTGGACTTGCGCTTCACCTTGCCACCGCCGGAGACCTCGGCCACCAGGCCCTGCTGCATGGACTTGCCCTGTCCTATGCCTGATGCCGTCTTCTTGGCCACTTGGATGGGCCGGAAGGCGCGCATCATCTCTCGTTGCTGCTGCTCGCGGTCCCGTTCCCGTTCCCGTTCTCGTTCTCGATCACGGTCCCGCGGTGCATCCTCCCCCTTCATCAGTCGCTGCGGCAGCTGCTGTTGTGATGGCTGAGAGCGCTTGGGCTCCTCCTGCTGCTGCTGCTGCCATAGTATAAGCTTCTGGGAACAGGCGCTGGGCAAAGAAAAGTCGATTGGTTAGATAGATGTTGAGGTTGAGGGGGATTTCTACAGCTGTTTTTACTACTCACTTGAACAAATCGACCTGCTCCAGTTTCTTCGGCTTGCGTGGCGCTCCCATGAAGGCGGGAGGCACTCCCGTGTTTAGTGCACCGTTGTTGCCGGCTGCTGGTATCGCCTCCCTTCCGCCGCTGGATGGAAACATGGTTCGGCTCTGGCCGCTTCCACCTCCTCCTCCTGCACTGCGGATGCCCGCTGCTGTGGCATTGGAGGGCATCTGAGGACCGGCAATTGAGTGACCCTTATACCAAGCCAAAGGACGTCCATCTGCATCGCCGCCATGCGCCCCTGTCCAGACCTTCTTCTTTAGGGAGAGCTTCAGCTGCAGATCATCGGCGGTGGGCGCATTTCCGCCGTGTCGCTGGGGTATAAAGTTGTGCGGAACACTCCTTAAAGGAAGAAGGAAAGATTGATATTGATATTGATATGCTAGGTATGTTGGCCTCAGAGCCCACCTTCTGGCCGCAGGCTTGGGCATTGCCTTCATCGATGGCTTGGGATCCCCAATGTAAAAGCTGCCGCCCTTGCCGCTTTGGCCTCCGCCACTGCCCGTGGGTATGTCCTGCTGCTGATCGAGATTGTGCCAGGAGTAGGTACGTCTGGCAGCTGTACCCCCCGTCGTCCCCATGCCACCAGATTGTCTCTGAATTATGCCAACGCCACCTGCTCCTCCTCCTCCTCCTCCGCCCCGGCCAGTGTCCAGTTCTGGAGCGGTGCGAGGCGTCAGCTTAAAGACTTCCATCTTCTTGACGCCGCTCAGGCCTGGGGTTCCGCTCTTCGATGGCGTGGTCACTATTAATTCCGGTGGCATGTGAGCCGGCTTCGGTTTCTGGACCACAGTGTCGCCAATCTCCTCAATGTAGCGCCGTTGCAGGTCACTCTGGAGGAGCGTGTGCCGGAGCGGGGCCACTGCTCCGTAGCCATTCTGACCGGCCGTCGGCGAGTGCTCCTCGTCGTCGGTGGAGAAGTGCAGATCCGAACCAGGATCGGTGGTGGGCAGGTCCAGAGTGGTGCGCACCACCTCGCCGCGCTTCTTGGGCTGCTTGCTCCTTACCTTGGTGCGTCGCGTCTGCTGGGACTGAATGGGTTAGATGGGGAGAGATACGGAAGGGGAATGGGTGAGCGGTGGTTAGTGCTGGGGGTGCTTTTGGTGCCGAGCAACCGGAAAAGCTTTGATCCATTCGGTTATCTTATTGTGTCCATCAACTATGTCCTTATAAAGGGCATTCCGAATCTATTATATTATTATAATTATAATTCTAGAAGCCTAGAGAATCCCTGCTTTAAACGACTGGTTGATGGACAAAGAAAAATGGTAGTTATACTCAAATAAATACAACATCTGATATTAATTGGCATTTCTCTTGTCACAGACGCTACCTTCTTGCGGCGATAGATGTAGATACAGCGGTTGGCCAGCCACAGCCGGAAGTTTCGGTTCACCTGCGGCTTCAGATTCACCTCCGGCTTCCTCTTTTCCGTGGGCATAAACTTTTTCTTCTTCTTGTTGGCCGCCTTCTTTGGCCCTGCGGGGCCAGTGGTGACCTTGGCCATCTTATGCTTCGGCCGAACCACATTCTTGGAGGCGGCTTCCTGCTCACGACAGGACTCTGACTGTGAGGAGGTCACGCTGTCGGTACTCTCCGAGTTCCGGACGAAGCCACCCTTCAGGCGCTTTATGGGCGGCTTCTTGCCCAGCGGCGGCTTGCGTTGTTTGAGCAGCGTCTGGTGCTGTGCTGTACCAGATGCAGCAGCAATTTCCTTAGCTGCTGATGCTGCTGCCGTCACATCACTGGCCTGGCCGCCACGCAGGCGCTTGGCATTCACGGCCGGAGACGCCGGCGTCTTGCCGCCCAACTTGTGACGCCTTCGTTTCAACTTGATCAGCGTCTTGAATTTGCGTTGGAACAGCGGCGTAAAGTAGATCTTGTCCAGCTCGTGCATAACCTTGCGCATGCGACGCATACGGAACTGTGTGTGTATATCGGGTGTGCAGTAGTGCAGCAGTGGAGTAGTGCGAGCTAACCCATTTGACGCCACTAAATTTAAGGCTTCCTTTCATACACATTGAAGTCTCTTTAGGAATTGGATATTGTATCCTTAGTATCCTCTGACGTCGAATGGGTTGTACAAAGCGGAGCCAGGCTTACCTTGCGGATCTCGTGGATCACCTCGGGCGAACTGGGCGGTGCTCGGGTGGGCGCACAGCAAGGTCCCTCCAGATCGGAGGCAGTTATCGAGTGCTTGCCCTCATTATCCGAACTGGAGCTGCAATTGCCCTCGTCGCTAGTTGGGTTTAATTTTAGTAGCAGAAATGGTGGATTAAGGGGTTAGGGGTTAGCAGTCAACAGGATAATTGATAATAAACAGTGTATGTATAGAGAGGAAAAGCCAGACTAAGATATCGCTCTATATTTCATATCGCAATTATCCTAAACTTTGATATATCGAAATTTAAATTATAAAAAGATATGCTCACAATTTTATTCAATTTAGCGTTCTCTCTCTCCCCTTATACATACATTTATCGCAATTATAAAATATTGATTTATGTATCAACTTTGGTGAATTAAAGGGTATAGGAATGCTTATCGCTCTTAATTTTCACATAGAATATCCCAATAACAAACTCGATAATATAGATTTTTTGAATTCGATATACAGATTTTCTTAATTCGAGAATTCAAAAATTCGATATTATCAGAAATAAGCTGGTCTGTTTTTCCGTTTATATTTGTGCGATTAATTAAATCGATTCTCTATATCTCCATTTATCGCCATGGTAGAATATTGATTTAGATCACCAACTTTGGTAAATGCTTATCTATAAGAAGAGTCATATCGAAAATATTCTCAATTTTGATGTATCGAACTCTACAAAATCGATAATATCGAAAATTATACGAACAAATGTATTTAATTTAATTGTCTCTCTCTGATTGTATTTCTCCGATCAATCAAGCCGAATCTTGATATCTACCTTTTAAAGCTATTCTAATGTTGATTCTATTCTAAATGTTGATTTAGACATCGAAAAATACCTATAAATCCATTATTATTGGTGTTTGTAGGACAGACATACCTTGAGTAATCCGAGAGAGGTATATTCAGTGGCTCATCGGCACTCGAGCCTTCTCGCATCAGTCTTTCGATGATTTTGGAACGTAGTCTGTCCTGTTGTTTGAGTAAATTTAAAATCTATTGTAAATGTTAATGTATTTGGATTAGTTAGAAATCATACACTGGCGGCTAAGGAAATTATTAAATATTAGAAATGTAACAAAAATAAAATAAGGAGCAAATCAAGCGAATTACAAAAGAATAGAAGCGCTACAAGCAGATATCAGTTACTAAACTCAATTATATATAAATGTGTGTATTTATTTTTTGTTTTATTTGAATTAAATAATAATAATAATAATATATAATATTCCTTGGTTATAATAATACGGTTACGAGGCTTACTCACTAGGCTGGCAACATTGAGAAAACATTGCGAATTGTATAGTTAAAATTTAGGTTTAAAGAGCTCTAGTGCTAGTGCCGGCGATGCTGTGCTGTATCTATATACGTTTGTGCGGGATCAAGTGATATATACATATATGGTAGCTTAGGGTGTGTGTATACTGTAAACAGGTGGACCCGTTGCGTGGATAGGGTGTCCTTTCCACGCAGCTGGGGAGGTCAAAAACATTAGAAAACCTGCGATGCGCGCAAATAGTCAGCATTCAAATTAATTCAATGCCGCACATATGTACGTTCCCGATCGAATACAATATATATACAAATATATATATATATATTTAGGGACTCTGGCCGATGTTTGGTGTTGTTTTGTGTGCAGGGGTGCCACAGGAATCGCTTTTAATATTTTAAATCTCTTAAAAAGCAGTTGTAAGGTATGCAAAGTTATGTTGTTTTACCATGTAACATTGCATATTTTTAGGCCGCTTCTCTAATGATTTCAAAACCACTGAACACTCTGTGGCATCCCTGATAGCGGGTGTGTGTGTGTATTTTATGCATTTTGGGTCAGCACAGCAGCGTTTTTTCGACACATTTTCTTTTCTTTCTTTTTCTTTAAGGCAGCGACAACATTTGCGATTACATTACGATTAACAATTAACGATTTACGATTAACGATTGCGAAAGTCAACGATAACAGGACGACGTGTGTGTGTGTCTGTGAGTACATGATGTTTGTGTATCGATAGGAGAGGGAAGACACTTCCTAGGAGACACTCTTCTCCACAGAACGCTTCACTTTCAGTTTGTCGTTCATTATACATCCCTGATCGGCCATTTTCTGTAATTTCAATGCTTTCTGTTCGCGTTTCTCGCGTTTTCTTATCTTTTTGATTTGCTTAAATAACTTTGCGTGCCGCTTTACTTTGTTTGGGTTCTCATCGCAGTAGTCCAATAGTGTCTCGCAAAATGCTCGTCCCATGTGCTCGTAGTCCTGCGAATGATATCCAGGATTTTACGAGCGTTACACTTCTCTCTATAAGGGGACCGAAGTTGCTGTGACTCACCTGCGTGCTAAAGTGCGTCCCCTTGCGCGATCCCAGTGAGGAGCCGCCAAAGGAGGCTTCGATTGTATAGCTGTTGGTTATGCCCAGCATCCAGACGACGATGCGTCCGGTGCCCTCCTTGCTTCGCTGGATCTTGAACTTGCAGCTCTCAAAGGAGAACTGTGGATGGATGAGTTTGGAATTAACGAGTTGGAGCAGGGAGCAGGACTGGTTCTACTCACCCGATCCGCACTGTTCTTGTGCAGCATCAGTGGAAAGACCTGCTCGGTGAGCTTCTTCTCCGGATTCCGCTTGTTCTCACAGCCATATATGAATATATTGTGCTTACGTGAGTGAGCGTGCATATCACAGTACATGGCCACGCCGCATTCCTCAATCAGTCTGTAAATTGCAAATACAGAAATGATATGGATGGATGGATGTCATACGCCCCAAGTTATTGCCCAATCATCACTCACCTTCTAATCATGGCTTTGGTATACCAAATGGATGGATATGTCTCGCGGATGACCGTGCGGTACTGGCGATTAAGATCCTTGCCGGTCAGCGAGTTGCGGGTGTTGCCCACAATAACACCGTCCGGATTCAGCATCGGCACCAGCTTGAAAATGAACTTGTGTCGCAGCCGCTTGGCCACCGTCGTATCACCGGTGATGAAGTCCATCAGGCCCTTCATCATCCACGATGCCGGCGTCTCACTGGGATGCACCCTCGCCGATACCACAATCGATTTTTTTCGCTATATAGGAGAAGAAGGAATTAGGATCTAATCGGAGATGTACCACTGGGTCGGCTCACTCACCCGCATGTTCTCCTCGTTGGTGGAGGGCGCCGTCACCGTCAGGTAGTAGACATTGTTACCCGCCAGCGTGCGGCAGAGCAGGCGCAGCTTGCAGAACTTGGACTTGACCGGATGGCGCTGGATCTCCATGAGGTAGTCCTGCAGGTCGCTGTATGTGTACGGGTAGCTGTGCGCAAAGAACACGGTGTCGTCGTCATGCTCGAACTCAATGGTGAAGGTCAGCGTGTACGTTGAGTTGTCCTCGTCATCCTCATTGGCGCTGTTGCTGGCACTTCTGTGGGTTGAAGGAAATCAAAAAGGATCCTTGGGAGAGGAGCCAGAGGTACTGTACTACTCACTCATCATCGTTGCGATAGTAGCATATATTGTCACCGCATCTCCGCCAGCCCTCGCTCTTCTCCTTGGCTCCCAGAGTGGAGTACATTACCGGTTGCATGCCATCGTTGTACAGGCTGTCTGACTTGACCAGGTTCACGATCGAGAAGCGATAGAGCATCTTGCGACGTGTACGGCGGACACGGAAGTAGAACCACTGCTTGGAGCGGCTGGTATAGAGATCGGGACGCAGGTAGAGCTCGTAGTAGGTGGGCGTTATTTGCACCGCCTTGGCCAGGTTGCCGCTCTCGAAGCGGGACTCGAACTCCAGGCCGTCGTACTCATCGGGATTCATTGGATGGCAGTTGGTCACAAAGCGGGCCCCACCGACCGCCGAGCGGCTGAACTGTGCTTGGGATAAATCGAACAGAGAGGAGGATTGCGACGAAGCGATCGTATCCTGATTAGTGCTCATCGAATTTGTGGTACTTGTCGTTGTTGTCGTCGTCTCCTGGCTGGCCATGGGATGCAGCAGGTGATACTGCTCCTTGCTCAGCCGGAAGACGTTACCGCCGCTTGGGGAATTGGTGCTAGCAGTGCCCATGCCCTTGCCCATGCCCATGCCCATGCCCATTCCCATGCTTATGCCCATTCCCTTGCCCATCATTTGCAATGCCCTGGCCTTGCCTTTTTCGTGGTTGCTTATGTGGTCCTCTAGGCCGCGGTGCCGCTTTCTGGCCATGGCCGCTGCTGAGGCAGCTGCTGATGCCGCCGCTGCGGCCACAATGGCCGCATGGCTGTTGGGCCTGGTTTTCGGGGAAATCAATCCTGCTCTCTTGCCCAGCGGCTTCTGCTGCTGCTGCTGCTGATCGCCGGCTGTGGGCAGGCGGAAGGATCTGGTTAGTGACTGACTAGGAGCGGATTTCTTTAAATATATATATTTGGAAGCTGCCTTGGTGTAGAAGAGGACTTCACAGGGGTTTCACTTAGAGATTTGAACTATTTGAAGCATTGTTTAAAAAGAACAAATGACTGTGGGTGATAGACCCACATTCATAGCTATAAATTGATACTCGCTTCCCTTAGAGGATTACAGTAGCTTAGCTATGCGTAATTCCCCTACAAATCCCTCGAAAATAAACTAATTCTTACATGCTAGCCGGTTGCTGGTCCCCTCGTCCCCCACCAGAGTTTCCGTATCCGAAACCGACTGGGCTGTGCCCTCGGGGCAGGATCGCTTCTCGGCGCCACCAGCCAGCCGGACTGTAACGACGCCGTCGGAATAGTCAGTGTCTGGGTCGGACTCCTCCTCGTCCTCCTCCTCGTCGTCGAAACCGGAACTACTGGTTTCGTCGGTGCTGCTAGTACCAGAACCACCATCATTCTCATTGCCCATTTTCATTCCAATTTTGCGATCCTTTACAACCTTTTCCCCCTCCTCCTGATGCTCAACGTCACCACTTTCTTTTCCGGCAAACACTGCTGGGGCGGCAGACTGCTCGAAGGCCGCCTCCAAGCGGGCCAAATTCGTTTTGGGCAATTTAAAGGGTGTCACGGCAAACTTGCTTGATACCTTTTGCGATCCCGACGGACCCGTGGCTGCTGGGCCTGCATTCGCCTGCGCAGGATCCGAGTCATGGTCCACGAAGCGATCGATTACGGCCTTGGCCACCTTCTTGCCAAACTGGCTGAGGATGTAGTGCGGCGAGGCGGGCTTATATTCGCTGGTATTGTTTTTCCAGATGTCATCGATGTCCCCGCTGGTATCCTTGCTGACCTCCGACCTGCTGGGTGGCCTGGAATTTCGGGCTGTACCGCCGCCGCCGCCTCCGTTTGGAGTGGTTACCTCCTCCTGGTAGCGCTTCTTTTTGGCCTCAATGAGATCCTTAATGATGGCCTTCTCCCGAGCCTCGCCTCCGCCTCCGCCCCCGGAGGTATCGTACTCATCGTCATCGTAGCAATCATCGTTGTCGTCCAGGGAGGCGCTCGTCGATCGATTGTCCACGCTGTTGATCATCTTGGACACGCTGCTATCCAGCTTGAGGGGTCTACAGTCGCCGCCGCCGCCGCCGACGCCGCCCCCAGCCAGACGTATGGGCGTGGCCCGGCTAGGTGGCGTGGAGTCTTGGTGAGAGTCTGAGGAGTAGTCCGATTCATCGCTAGACTCGTCCCCCTTCTTGGCCTTGGGCTTTTCCTGCGTATGTGTAGGTCGGTGATTTAAGGTTTTATTTTTGTCTTGAAAAGCGTTGAGTTAGTTATGGGGGTAGTTAGTTCGTTTACAGCGCAGTCATTCCTTAGTTTTAATAGTATTGTTATTATTGTTATTACTAGTAAGTGCAGGTGCAGGGGGCAGGTTGTAGGGATATCAGGGATAGAATTCTTTTGGAGTATACTCACGTAATTAACGGCGCTGATCGGACTGTAACTGAACACCACTATGCCGTTCTCCTCGCCGACGGGACGTGGCTTCAGCTCGTTACCAGTCGGAGCATTGAGTGGCTCCGGTGTCGCGGGCACGTACGGAATGTGTTTGATGCGCTCCTCGATGACCTGAGTAGGTAAAAGTCATATTAAATAGGATTCGAAACAAGAAGCTTCCTTTCTTAAATAACTTAAATTATATGAAAATAATATGTTGAAAAATTAGAAATGCAGAAAAGTTCTAGTTTAAAAACTAAGAAGAAAAAATCAAACCAGACTGAAATCGGTTGAGTTTAAGCCAAGTTATGATCAAAAAACCCTTTGATGTGTCCTCGATTTGAGGCCAAAAATTTACCTATTTTTTTCAAAGGGGTTACATCGTCAAAATTGTCGAAAATTTGACCAAAAATTAGTTATCGAGTTTTGAATGTAGAAAAGTTCTCCATTAAAAATTATGAAGAAAAAACCAAACCAGACTGAAATCGGTTGAGTTTAAGCCAAGTTACGATCAAAAAACCACAGAAGAAATTCGCGATTCTTGAGCAAAAAAAAATTAAAGGAGTCACATCGTCAAAATTCTCAAAAATTGCCCAAAAAATTATAAACCTAGTTTTAAATGCAGAAATGTTCTCCATTGAAAACTAAGAAGAAAAAACCAAACCAGACTGAAATCGGTTGAGTTCAAGCCAAGTTATGATCAAAAAACCCTTTGATGTGTCCGCGATTTTAGGCCAAAAATTTACCTATTTTATTTCATCTCAAAATTGTCAAAAATCGGCCAAAATTGGTAAATTAAGTTTTGAATGCAGAAAAATTCTCCATTAAAAACCAAGAAGAAAAAACTAAACCGGACTAAAATCGGTTGAGTTTAAGCCGAGTTATGATCAAAAACCCTTGAAGAAGTTATCGTTTTTGTTAACCAAAAATGTGCCCATCTTCATAAAAAAAGGAAGGGGTTACATCGTCAAAATTGTCAAAAATTGGCAAAAAATTAGAAATCGAGTTTTAAATTCTCCATTCAAAACTAAGAAGAAAAATCCAAACCACACGGAAATCCGTTGAGTTTAACACAAATTATATTGATTTCGGTTTTACCCTTTTGAAAAAGAATAGCCTACTTATTGGGGACTTTAAATATAATTTCAAAACAATCACATTCTATATTTCTTACAGTTAAAGGCATTAAATGTTAAAAACCACGTTGACTAATTAACTTCCTTAATTGCTTTTAATATTAGACCGACAACCCCTCTAGTTTTCGCTTGATTAAAGGCAGTGGGATATTATTTCGCTTAAAGGTGTTCGCTAAGGAAAATGTTCCCATCGGTTTGTATGTCCTTGACAAGGAAATTGGCGTGTGCCAGTCAGAGTTAACATACTATACAATAATATGTAACAAAGGACCTTTGTCGCAATTTCGGAATGACGATTTCCTGGATGTCCCAGGCCCCAGCTGCCCACTCAAATGTCCTTTCCTTCCCCCTTTCTGCCTCTCTAGCCTGTCCTCAGTTGAGGCTTTGATGTCATTCTGCTGTTGTTTTTGTTCTTCTTACTTTCGTTGTAATTCTTCCCCATAAGCCTGGGCTGAGCAGCTTATTTGTTTAGCCTTTTGATATCCTTACACATGTAAGACAAACACAGTGGTGAGCTTCTTAGTAAATAATAATCAAATGTAAAATTTTTAAATATTCAAAATAATATGTATATCTTTAATCTCTACTATTTAATAAATCTACTAATCAAAATATTATTAAAAACTAATTTTGTTTCTTATAAAGCCACAATCATATCCTCTAAAGTGCTTAAATTAATTTACGTGAGCTTTAAAAAAATAAAGATAACTGAATTTTATTTTTTCATCTAGCAACGACAGCTCTTGCAAATTCACAGTGCACTTTAATGCCGGTGCATGTTTAAGCAGGCTTAAGCTTGCATTAATTTTGCATAGAGTTAAAATCCTTGGCAGTTTTGCAGTTCTTGGCACACAGTGCAAAAAACAAGACGTTAAAACATGCAAATCTGATACACACACCCACACAAGAGAGGGAGAGTGAGAGTGAGAGAGAGAGAGAGAGTAAGGGAGTGTGTGTGTTGGATGGCTTAATTGAAACATAACAGCGTCAGTTGTTGTTACAATCTCCTTCTCCTCTACCTTCTCTCCCCCCCTTCTCTCTTTTTCTGCCTGTCACGTGTGCCAAAAAGGCAGTGTTGTAAATCTAGACATTCCCTTTCGCTTGCCTTTACATAGTTCGGATTTATTTATTCATGTAACGATTGTCTGTTATCAAACAAACTAATTAGCTTGTTTAATCTGCCCCTTTTCCACATCTCTTTCTCTTTTCGATGGTAATGAAAATTTGTAAAACAGAAGAAACTGTGCAGGTAAAACGAAAATTAAACTTTTTTTTTGCTCATTGCCAATGCCAGTGTCATTGCAAAAAAAAAACACAATTACAAATGTCAAGTCAACACTGAAGGCGATTTATTTCCTTTTTTTATTGTTGTGATTTCACTTTTTATTTGTGTTCTCCTTTTGAGCGCCATGGCCAAACGGAAAGCCCATAGGAAAGAGGAAAACAAAAAAGGAAAACGTAGCAAAGACGTTTCCCCTAAAACTTTTCTGACTTCTTATTTATATTTTTGCTATTTTAATTGCATTTTCAGTTTGCGCAACTTTGTGTGTGGGAGCCTGGAGCCGAAAATACAACAAAAAAAAAGAGAGGAAGGAAGGAAGCAAACTAACGGTAACACGGCAGCGGTAGAGGTGAAAAGAGCGAGCGACAGAGCAGTAGCTAATGTGGTGAGTTTGTCATTGGAAACTTTAGCCTTAATTTAAGTTTAAAATTGTGCTTCTTTAGTTTTTAAACTGTTAAATCTGAAGAGTTGTGTGGATGGGACTTTCCAGAAAGTTTTATTTTCATTGCATCAATATGGTCTTGATTTTTAAATTTAAATAGAAATAGATAAATTAATGGAAAAAAAATATAAATATTTATGTTATAGAATTTTTGGGACTGCAAAACAAGTATAAACAATTTAACCATATAAGTTGACTATGTTTAAGAGCAGATCTACAAGATCTACAAAAGGGCATTTTTTTTTAGATTTTTTAGTTTAAAATGGGAATATTGATCAATATTAATCGGATTTAAATTTTCAAATCAGATTTGTAATTTAAATAAATGAGCAATTTAATTTGTGTACAAATTTGTGAAATGTTCTCGCTTTTCTTTTAGAATTTTTGTTCAGAATTGGGAAGCTTTTGTGCTTTTCATTGAGGTCCTCTTCATATCGTTTTGTTTTTCTTTTTTTTTTTTGGGAGGGCTGCTCCCTTCAAGCCACGTTAATTGACAGGGAAATGTTAATTGGTTGGTTGGGCTTCCTTTGTTTTCCGCCTCACTCAAATTGCGCCACAACAAATTGCTCAACAATTGACCTCCAATTGATTCATTTGCCGCCACCGCCACCGCCTCCCCCTCTCTCCGCCTTTCGCCGCCTGTTTTATCAATCAGTTGGCCAATTCGTTGTTTGACCCCTGAGAAAGAAGTCCCCCATCTGCCCTCCTCTGCAACCCCATAAATCGTTGCTATTCAGCAGCGGCAAACGGCGGGCGGAGGGGGCGTATGTGTAATATTTGCCCAACACAATTTGGCAGCGAATCGAAAATGCAAATATCTCGAGTACAAATAAATAAAATCGATTGTTAACAATGCTAAACGACTTGGCCAACAATTAGGCGAAAGAGTGAAAGGGGGTGGATGGGATCAGGAGCGAAGAAAGCCAAATAAATAAAATCTCAAAAGCGGAAACGAAAGGATTTTCATTGCACTTTATTGGCGAGCGAGCGTTTAATGGGGCGCTGCCATGGGTTAAGCTAGTGTGTGCACCTTTCTTTTTTTTCTGGGTTGTATTTTTTTTTTTTATTGCAATTTGACCTACATAGGGAGCCAGCCGAGGGGGACTTGGCTGGGAAGAGGGGGTGGTGCTGCCTGCCTACCTTCTATGTTACAGTCAAACTTTGCTAAACCGAAAATTGAAGAAGCCATCCAGCCGTAGTCATTACCAGAGCTTTGGAGTCGATTCTTTTCAAAGGCTTTAACTATTAACTTTTTGCATAAAATAAAATTAAACTCAACTTTACAACAAATTTCTAAAGACAAAGATCTTTTCCCTTATATTTTGAAGACTTAGAAAGGTATTTATATTATTTCTATTTTGTTAAACTTAGGCAGGTTGTACTGTGGCCTGGCCTTTGGATTTCTGGGAGCTGCCTCCTTAAAAAAAAAGATATATATAAAAAAAACCATAGCCATTGCTAAAGCCGTAGCGAGGTCGCGCTTCTTCTCCCTTCTCCCTTTTCCCTTTCAACCTGCCACCCAGGCCGTCTTTTTATGTGCATTAATATTTATGAGGCGCGGCACGCATGTCCTGGGACACATCCTGGCAGACAAGGTGCGTGTCAAAGGCATTCAATAAGCCATCGTCATTGTCGCTGGGACAGCGCACAGTGCACAAATCTAGGACAGCTCCTTAGCCTCGTCCTTCGATGCCTGTTCGATGGGTGTGTGTGGATTGATTGGGGTCCTGGGAATGGGGATTTGGGGATTGGGGATTCCCCCTGTGCGGGGCCAACTTGTTTGTTTTGGTGTTTACCCTCTCACCTGGCACTCCACCGGCCATCTGGGGGCCTGCTGTGAGCAGTCATTGTCCTTGTCCTTAGGCAGGGCGAAAAGATCGCGCGGTTCCTTTAGACGTGCAACCGGTCGCAGGGTCTTTTCATCCGTGTTCACAACCAGCTGATTGGTCTTCAGGCCCTTCGAAAGGAAACTGCCAAGGAAGCCTGCAAGAAAATTGAGAAGGAATTCATTGTAAGTTACTGAAAAATAAGCATATGTTAGACTGAAGATAATTTTAGGTAAATGATATATCAATTTCCAGAAGAATATTTTTGTTATTTAATATTTAAAGTGATTCCTAACATTTCCCTCAGTTTATACTATGGAAGGTTGTGTTTGCTTCTAAGTGGTAAATATTTAAAAACAATACATACATATGCCTAAATGTAACTAACATATTTAATATACTGCCCATATTATTTGTTTATATAATCGTGCTTTATACTAAATTTATTCTCCATTTATGTGGTTAAAATCAAGCCAGCTTAGAGCTCGAGCTACTAAAAAACTGTCTTATAAATAGTAATAAATATTAAATCAATTTATAAGCAAAAGAAATATTATTTTGTAAAAAAGAAGGAGATTTTCTATTAGACTTTGCTACTTCCTGGACTCAAAAGGACTCTGTTATTCTTGATTCTCTTACCCGCCACCAGAAAGATGTTAGAACTTTTGCTAATTGACCTTCCTTTCGGATTAAGAAGCCGCTTAACTGGAATCGTACACAAATTTCCCAAATTGAATATACAAAAATTAAAAAAAAAAACATCAAAATTGTTATTCAGTTTGAAAAAGAAAAAAAAACGGAATTGTTTACAGCACTGGGAAATATATACAGTATGAAAGATATAACAAAACGACCGAGATGGCTAAGCCAGCAATTATATTATAAACATTTGTCGTGCCAACAAAGTAAAAGTAAAGTAAAGAAGAAAGAAAAAACCCCAAAAATTGTCCCCTCCAGAGAGACATGAGGATGTGGGTTAGTGTAGGCGCAAATCGCCATTAATATGGCCTAAATGAGTGGGAATTTTCGCAGCATTTTTGGCCGCCGAAAAGCGTCAACAGCAATTAATTGCCATATGTGCGTCCCCCTGGCACACCGCCCCCACGCACCGCCGCTCCTAATTTCCCCCAAGTAAACTTTTGTTTTGTGCGCTCGCCGAAAGATATTTCGCTTTGGAGCATTTTCATTTTCATTTTCCTTCTTTTTGTTTTGTTTCCTTTGCTACTGCAACATATTTTGTTAATTAATTTTTGGTTTCATTCTTTCGGTCTTCTCTGTGTCTGCTTAGTCGACTTTTATTAGCACATAAAAGCAGATTTTGTTTTTCAGTTTCAGTTTTTTTTTGTTTTGGCTTCTTTTATTGCAATTTTTCGCTGGAATGGCGGAAAGCGTCGACGGGAATTGGGGTTGGCTGGCTTAATGTCTAGAGCAACTGTAAATCTTTGCGGCAAGGGAAGCGGGGCGGGGCTTCCAGAGAAAAAGTTTTTCCTTGGCAGCCGGTAGCAGTCCTCCGCCCATTTTCCCCCAGATCCTCCTGTCAAGTCGATTAATATCGCAATAATTTGTCGGCTTCTTGACTTTTTATGTTTATGTCCCGCGGGAGACGGTTTTTTAATGGATATGGTTTTGTGCTTGGTGTTTTTTTGCAGTCTTTATTCTCATAGCCTTAAATTTAAAAGTTGAAACGAAAAGATTCCTTGGAGAAATATTATTCATCATTAAATTAATTTGAAAGTGGTCAGGGAATAAAATGTAATATAAGAATGCTACAAAGAGACAAAGAAATTCAAATTAATTGGAAACATATGTTTATTTATGTATTTATTTTGTATAGTTAAAAGCAATAATTAGATTTGTTTTCACGATTTCTAGCAATGCCAAAATATATATTTGAAACTCAAAGAACTGCAATAAAGTCTTTAATATTTATATTTATCCAGTATTTGACTTTCTGAGAGCTGTCAAAGAAAAGATTATGATCATTTCAAGTAAACAATCCGCATCCTCATTTTCCCCCAGATTTCCAAGAGTTTTCTTTTGCAATTTTCTGGGAAGCTGTCGCAGGCATTATTTAGCCCATTTTTTTTCGTAGAAATACAAGTTATACACTTAGCAAGAAATCGTTTGGACATTTAAGTTAATATTTTATTAATTTAACAACAGAGCCAAATAAGAATGTTGTAAGACAAATGTAGAAAATGTGCTTATCATACTGAATGGCTTTTAAATTTAAAAAAAAATATATGGGAAATCAAGGGGAAAACATATTGTTTTAATAATGACAATAAGTATATAAGCAATATTTCCCTTTGAATATTTTCTCATGTATCTTTTTAACACCTGTAATGTAACAATCAAATAAAAGATGTCATGGCTATTTAGTATTCGCAATTAGGCAATAAAATAAACATCTTGAAAATATAAATTAAATTTAAAAATATATATTTAAGTTAAAAGTTTTTTTTTTTAATTAATTAATTAGATTTTTAATAATCAAAATGATGAAAAATGGAAATTTGGGCGAGTTTGCATTCGAATATTTTAAAATTGGTTTTAGAATATGATAAAGGCTTTAAAATTTTATCCATTCGAACATTTCCTAATGTTACTATTTTAAAAATATTTCTTTTAGATCATATTTTGTGGTTTTTGCCGCGCTTGACCTTTTCAGAGAGTAGCCCATATATGTATGTATTTAATACATATGAAATTGCAATAAATATATTTATTATTGTGTGTTTAAATCATATATACATAAATCATAAAAAAAATGTTTAACCATTTTTAAAGATGCTCAGAAGTCTTAGAAGTCAAGACTTCGATAGTCAAAAGATTAATCGTAATTTTCATAAATATATGTATGTTGTTTAATGACAATTAATTAATTAATTGGCGAGCTTCGTCTCTGCTTTTAGATTTATTATAGAAATTATAATTATAAAGTTCCTTGTCCTTTTTGTATATAATTTTCCGATGTGATTTGCATAAACAATTTTGGTTTTATTTACAAATCACAAATTGGATACCATATTATGTTCCCATGTATTTTTTTGCGGCCTCTTTTGACCCAGAAGAATTCTTCTTACCGGCTAAGAATTGGGATTTGACTGGCCGCTATTCCAAACGCTTTCGAAGACGCGGAGACGCTGAGACGCGAAGAGGTGAAGAAAGCGAGCGGAGAACCGAAGACGACGCTGCACAAAAGTGGGTGGCGCGCGCACAGCTGTTCGCGTTTGCTTGATATTTGTGTTGCTTTTTCAAAAATTGTGTGGCACTCGAAGAAACAAACAAAAAAAAAGATAAAAAAAAAGAAAACAAAAAGCAAACAACAAAAATGATTGCAAATAGACAAGAAATGATATAGAAAGGCTATAGATAAACGATTTGGCGGCACACTTTCCGAATTTCCGAATATATTTGAGTATTTGAGAGACGCGACAGTGCGGGCGCTTACTTTGTAGGTTTTCCCTGAGTTCAGTGTGAACACCCGAGTTTTTGTTTCACAAAATCCAACTTCAAATTTGTGTTTGAAATATTCGGTTTCGAATTTCGGTTTTTCGGACTATTTTCAAGTTTATTTCGTTCGGCGGCTACTACTACTTCTGCTTTATTTGTCGCTTGCCGCTGCGCGTTTTCTTGTTGACTAAAACGGAAAACCCAAGCGAATGTGAAATGCTCAAATCTGCCACCGTCGCTGCCGCTGCTGCTACCGGCGTCGCTGCCTGCGAATATTATTTAATGCGAAAGAGCATGGAACCCCCCCTAGAAGCACACACATTCACACACAGAAGGGAGAGAGTGAGAGCGGGCTAGCTGAGCTTTTGCACTTTCGCTGCCGACAAGCAAGCTTCACGCGCGCTCAGCTGTTCTCGCATGCACCGTTATCCTGCTGCGTGCGCGAGCCCTGGTGTGTGCATGTGTGTGGGTGTGCAATTGTTGTTGCCATTGTTATTGTTTACAAGGAGCTTTAGCTAAAAGTTCCGCCATGACAGCTGTTCCAAGGATGTGTGGGTGCTTGGTACGTTCGTGTGATCCTCAATTAATGAATAATGAAAACCCGTAAATTGCTCTCATTAAAAATAGATTAATAACGTTGTACACGATTATGTTGCAATGCATGAGAGAATCTTCACGAGGGAAAAGGAACATGAAATTTTGCTAGCTATAAGAAGCAAAAGCTAACGTTTTATTAAAATTTCAATCTTGCATACAAAATAATAATAAATAATAAAAAAAGCCATTAAACGTGAGAATTTAACATGCCATGCATATTGTATACAACAAGGAGAGGAATAAGAATTATGCATTAATTAATAGTAATTAATATATTTAAGTTGAAATGCAAATATTTGTCTTATTTATTACGAAATTTCTCGCATACAATTTACATTTTTATTTCAAAAGATGCGTATATTACGTATACGTACATATATTCTCATTTATTTAACTAAAATGTATGGTTTTTCAACAATTTCGTATTATTAATAAGAACTTAAGTTTAAGTTATGAATTTGGAGTATTTTCCATAACTTGAATAAAATGAATTCAAAGATTTATTACTCATACGCAGTGTTGCCTGACTTTGTTAGCCCTTTTAACTGTGATTTATTCTCCATTTTCAATTCCACTTATATATCCCTACACTCGCACATACACCACCCACCACTTGAGCTGCAGCTTAAGCGGAATGACAAAGCTCAATCGACGACCTTGACCTTGCACCCCAAATGCATGTGTTATGTTTTTTTGTGTTTTATTTGCTTTTGCCGTTGATTTTAGACGTTCTCTGTTTGCTTTTTGACCGCAATTTGGCGAGCTTTTAAAATGCCAGTTGTCGCTAGGATTGGTACACTGACAGAAATTGAAGTTGTTATTTAATTTAAAAAAATATATTGCATACTAAGAAACTAAACTGGTGTTTTAAAGACTCGAAATTACTAGGATATTGTACTAATATTTATAAAGGTTGTTTCCTTTTTACAAGTAATATTAATTTAAGAAATTATCACATGAATAGCGGTTAGCGGTTAATTTTCTCCATGTGTATGGGCCACGAAACGACGCGATATGGGCAAATGGACAAGGACAAAATAAAACCGCTTCGCTTTCATTCATAAGAAAGAAGCAAAGAGCGCGGAGAAAGGGCTACAAAGCTCGCTCTGCTTTCAATTGTTGCGCCAACTCTGGCGTCACTGCTGCCGGCGGCGGCGTCGCTGTCGACGTTGGCGTTGACGCAGGAATTTAGCATTAATTAAATTTTTATGCTCAAATGCAGGCGGCAATCGAGAGCCAGCGGATCTAGAGATATAGAGATCTGCGGCCGCCCGATCGCCTCTAATTGCAAGTTTTGCATATTATTTACTTAAATTGTATTATTGCCCCGTAATATTTATGGCATTTTGTTTATCCCAATCGCAGGCATTCGGCCAACGCCTTTGCGGCCCAAGAGATACCACCATCCCGAAGCCTATACGTCTATATATCTGAATGCATATAGGAACATGTGTCTGCGAGGCGCAATTTTTTGCCACCCCACAATATTTCACAATTTTTATTTCGCTTTTTTTCTCGGTTTCGTTTGCCTTTAAAATCGTTGTGTTTTTTCTTTCTTGTTATGTGCAATTTTAATATTCATGAAGTCTGTATAATAAATTCCGTTGTTACATTTTGCATTTCTTTGTTTGCAATTTCTCCAGACGCATTTATGTGGCATGGCCGCCCCCATTTTGTTCTATTTAGCCTTGTCTTAGGGGTATATCAATTTTAACAATGGGTTCGTTACATTGTCAGAGCTTACATAATAATAATCATATTAAATATTTACCAGCAATTGTTTTTATCTGAATTTCAAAACTATTTATTCGCTCAAGATATAAAAAAATATGGACAGTGTTTAAATATTGATGATATTGAACTGTTATATTAAAAATTAATATAAATCCATGTTCCAAATTGTTATATTAAAAATTAATATGAATTCATTTACAAAATCTGAACCAAAAACAACTGTTAGTTGTATAACACATGTATAACCGTTTACAAAAAGCCTTTTCATAAAACTGGCATAATTTACATTGTACATAAGACGTATAAGAGCTATATAAAAATTGTATTAAATACGTAGGGCAGTTTAATAATATTTCTTAACAAACCTATAACTGTTAGGATATTTAAGATCTATTAATTTTCAATATAATTGATAATATAACCACGGTATAACAGTATGCAAAAAGCACGAAAAATTTACTAAAATCTGTATATAACTGCTTCTGTGTTTCTAAGTCCTATAACAGAGGGACAAAAGGGAATTTGCCTTCTAATAATAATGTAACAAATTGATTAGCATTAGTATTTTGATGAGAAGCGAATTGCTTCCGCATACAATAAAGACAATCAAGTCAATTAATTAGTCCCGGGTAAGACATTAACCCAGATACAAGTAGTTCCTAATTTTGGTTAGGGGATTCCCCGATCCGCAAGTCTCCCTTCTTTCCAATCCAATTCAACCGGCACGGACAAGGTATATACATATATATAAATGCTATTCCTGTTGCCATCAGACCCAAACCGCGCTGATCCGATGCCATGCAAGCAAAAAATACCCAAAGTCAATGAACATTAATGAGTTAAACGGCCTCTGCCTTTGATTTATGCAGGTGGAATATTGTTAATCGCAATTCAATGAACCGAAATAGGTTCGAAAGTCCCCTCTATATATAACCATATATCTATGTGCATATATATACATCATATATACTTGAAAGGACGTTGACAACAGGCAACGACTTTGATTTCCGATTTGCGATGCCGGAATTTGTGTGTTAATGATTTTGTGTGGTTGGCGTTTCCATGACACCCGCAAGTGGGAACTGAAGTTAAACAGTTTTGCGGCTAATTCTAATACCAATTTATCCGCACTTTATCCAATTGCAGGAGCGAGCACGATAGACGGCAAGGAAGGGAAGGCAAGGATCCAATCATCGAGCAACGAATCGCAACGAAAACCACCTTCAGTTCAATAAATTCCCAAAAGCTGGCCATGTAGTACAGTGGAGCTACCAGTAGACTAACAGCGACCACTTAACGAACACCAACAACAGGAAAAACAACACCGAGGTGCCCTTAGACAATCCATTCGTACAAATCGACAAACAAGAAATTGAAAGTGAGTATGAAATAAATAAACTACTAGGTGTTAGGATATATGTATTTATATTTGAATTTCGCTGAATTATTCTTTTAGATTTCTATTCTATTTTCACTACTGGTATGAAATTTATATTTCTATTTGAATTGCATTGAGTTATTAAGAGGTGACATCTATAGATTTTATATATATAGATTTTAATTAATTAATACGGTGTCTAAACGTATGCAATCCTAGGTGTAAAATGTATGGTTTCTAAAAGTAGCTAGTGTCATATATATGTATAACATATAGAATCCGGAAGTTAAAACGCTTTTTCAAAGATTGAGCATTGGCTTTCTTTGGAAGTTGAATCAACTTTTATAACCTGTCAATTTTGATGCTAGCAAAATTTAAAACTTTTTAAAGTTAAATGATTGAAATATAAAATATGAATGCTTTAATTAAAAGTCTTGATAAGTGTGTGGGAAACCTAAATATTGCATGAGTTGGCATTTACATATTTCCCCAGATATTGAACAAATGAAAGCTGATACAAAAAACCGAGACAATGAAAACCAAGAAACCAATAATAATGCTGCAATGCAAAAACTATTTAAAAGGTATCAAAAGGCAAAAGCAATACTTTATTGTTTATGTTTATGTCTGCATATGTTTTGGCCCAGTTTCGGTTTACAGACAAACTCTAGGGACTCAGAATTGGTGTCAGCATAATTTTAGTACTTGAATACACCAAGAAAACTATATTTAAAATATTTACTTTATTTGGTAATGAAAAAACTTGTATGATCTGACTAGAGCCTTAGCCAAATACTAACTCTCTGTGTGTTTAGTTAATCTTAGTTAATCTTAAAAAATGCGATCATTTACCTCCACTGGACGTGGTCAGCGTGCAGACGGGAAAAAGCTGGGCCTGCAGGAACTGCACGCGACCGCCCCCAAAGTCCATGGCTTATACTATATATATATATGTGTATATATAGTATGATATATATATAATATTTCGATGCTTATGGCATTGTTGCGGGAAGACTGGGTAACGAACGGGAATATGTATTATTGAAACGAGAGCACGAAATACTGCTGATTGCTGATTGATTGATTTGATTTCCACTATTCCGCTTCACTCGCGTTTGGCACACATATCGGAAAAATGCAAGAACCACTGAGAGAGATGATGATGTATGATGTATACTTGATATAGTAGAGCCTTTGCCGCGGATGTCCTTATGCAATCACTCGCAGCAAAAAAAACAACAAAACAAGTGGACGATCCATGGAGGAGAGGAGCTTCGTCGCGGCGGCCACTCGATTCGCATTCGCATTGCGTCGCGAATTGAATGATAACTACAACTGATTTCACCGAATCACTGCCACTGAGCCGTGAGCCGCAGTCGATAATTCGAGCCGTTCGTTGTGAGCCAACTCGAATTTCCACTGCGACTGCTGCTGGGCTGTTATAAACAAATAAACAAAGCGCGCGCTCCCTCGCTCGTTCGCTCTCCTTCGGCTGACAGGCACTGGTGGGCTCGTTGTCTAATGTTCCATGTTCCAAGGAAGTGCAAGGTAGTCCTGCCACTCCACACACACACACCCAAGGCGTATCTATATAGGCCCTAGAGCAGCCATGCCGTGAACATGAATTCGATTCGATGGCTCAAACAAAGCCAAAGGCAACCAGCCTTGGATACGCCAAAAAAAAAACACAAACTCCGCTTACTCCGCTGCGGAGGAGTGAATGGAATGAATTGGAATTTGTGTGCATACATATATACATATATTCTAACGAGCAACAAATGTTTGCCGAAGGATATATGTATATGTATAGCTGCAGGTCGTGATTCCAGTCCCTAGCCTCTGCGGGAAATATCAAAACCATACTGGGTTTTCCTAGTGGTTTCCCGAGGCGTGCGTTTTTTTCCCAAGACCTTAAGATTCTTCTCTCGTGAAAACCATATAATTATAGTCCTCAAAATATATTCTTTTCGTATACATTTCCCATAAGTCCCATAATTTGTATGAAAACTCCAGGCTAAAGCTTTGAAAACTTGTTTAATTTTAGCTTATAGCCTTTAAAATTTCTAGGATCTGTGCGTTATTCATGAGCTTGGTTAAATATTAATTTCTTAATGTATTTTTCAGAAGAATTTTATATCTTGAGAGAGAGAGATTCAAATAAATATGATTCTTTAGTTATTTATTTATTTAACAAATCAATTAAAATGTGTTTTCCCATTTGTTTATATTCATAATTTATGGGCCATTTGGCTGCTAGTCCCTGGTGATCAGCTGCTGCCTCAGCGGCCAGCGGGAAAATAGGGAAAATATAGTCAAAGCGAAACAAATCAAAGCAAAGCCTCGATGCCAAACAAATTTGTCAAAGTCGCTCCCAAAAGCAGCAAACTGCGAGGGTAAATCGCCAAAAAGTCAGGCGGTGGAAAACCGTGGGAAAATCCATGGCAAAACTGGGCGCAAGAGGCAGGAGCGAGAGCAAAGGGGAGATACCGAGCAGCGGCGGCGGCTGTCGGACATGAAATGAACAGGTGTCAAACAGAGAAAGAGAAAGAGAAGCAGCGAGAGAGCGGGACTGAGAGATTTTCCTGCCTATGGGGATTATGTCATCGAAGTGGATGCAGAAAGCGTGCAGAAGAGGAAGAGAGCCTTTGAGCTTTGTGTGTGTTAGAAGAAAATAACAGCAATGATCTTGATCGTGCAATTTATGTGTTTTCTATTTTGGCAAGCCGCCGTGACTGCCAAGGCAAGGAAAAGAGAAAGAGATATAAAAGAAACGAAACGAAGAGCAAAATCTCTCAACGAACCGTAAACGCATGCTGCCTCCACCCCTCCTTTCCTGCCCCCGAGACACCCCTCCGCCTTGCACTGCCCCGTTTGGCCCTCGTCAATCATCGAATTGTGCCAGCGATTAGCTTTCGCCACCCCCAAAAGTCCCCCAGCCCCTGTTAGGCCCCACACTCGGGCCGGCACAGTGGTCACTAACCGTAATGGTCAGAACACAACTTCTTTTTAACTTGTGAATAGCCAAAAATATTCCTTTGGGCTCAATTAAATAAATCATAAATAAACAAAGCCAAATGTACATTAATTTTATTTGTTTTTGTCAAATTTATGAAAATTAATTAAATGAACTAAAATTAAAAATTATTTCTTGATTTCTGTCGTTGTTATAAATTATTGCCTACTTTTTGGCGACTGCACAAAGGACGTATTCCGTATAGGTGTAAAAAGCGTCCAGTTTAAAAAGAAAAGTTGTCAAGCCAGGAATGTATCCATTTACCCAATCTTTCTACCCATGAGAATGTGAAGCATACTGAAAGAACCAGTAATTAGTTGTTCGAACCAATTAAGTCATTGTCCACTGTAGACATTTTCTCGGTCGTTTTCGTCTGCTCTAAGCAAATTAACAAATTGCAATTAAAAATTTCCGTTTACCATATTTTGGCAGCGGTCGACATGTGTGTCTTTGTTCACACAAAAAATAAAATCACCCGAACCCAAAGTATCCAAATCCGAGTCCACATCCAAATCTTAAAGCGGAATAATAATTGTGACAGTGATAAACGATGTACATGAATTGGAAGTGAAAAGCGAATTATGAACTTGCTGTATTATAAGCTCTTCCCCTGGATGTATGCCTATATAGATACTCTTAAGTAGTGAGTCATTTATAATTATCCTATAATCTCGCACGAGGCGACTTATAGTACTTTTTTTTCAGGAGAGTGTGACACATTGAAACAATCGGCTATCCTAGAAAAATAATATAATGTCGAGCTTGGGGACATTCTTCCATTTAAAGGTTTTCAATTAAAATTTTTTTAAAGTTAAAAATACTATGTCTGGCTAACATGGCGTATGAGTTTTAAATGCAATAAGATAAAAATCACGTATACGCCATGTGTGTCATATTAACATTCCATCCGCAAATGCGGTTTAATATAGACGCTCTCAAAGGAGTGAGTCTTTTATTATTATCCTATAATCCCGCACGAGATGATATTCTATTCTTTTACTGGAGATTGCGGCACAATGGAAGCACAATCTGCTACCATAGAAAATTAACATAAGTATTATTCCATGTAACTGCTTCCAATAATTTCAATTCTTTGATGCCTAAATATTATACATGGCGTATGAGAAATAAATACAATAAGGTAAACATCACTCATACGCCATGTGCGCCATACTAAATTTTTTATTCGAAAATGTTTGTTTTATTGCACTATTTATATTAAAGCAATTAACAAAACTTGTATATTTTTTAATGTAAGGGCGAAAAAAACTTGCTTAATTTAAGGTACAGTTTTCGAGCTTTTCAACCGTATTGCAACTTCCGTCCCCCAAAAATTTAACGGTAACTAAACCGCTGACGATGGCAACCTTCTTTTGTTATTTCTTTGTTCCACTTTGCCAGCTATCTCACATCAAATTGAATTGAATCTTCATTATCCGGCGACAGCGCTTGAGTAAGCATCTTGAGTGGTTACAGGGTCGGCAGTGGGGTGAGTGGGGTGGGTGACTGGGATATCTATCTAACGGCACTCACCATTCACATAGTCGCCGAGGACCAGAGAGCATTCCATGTCATTGCATTTGAAGTTGGCTCTCACCACATTCACATTAACGGTGCCCTCTCTCTTGAGCTCCTCCTGCTCCTCCAGTGTCTCCGTCCCCGCCTGCTCTTCCGCTCGTTGCTCTTTGTGCTCTTCCTCCTCCTCCTCCTCCTCCTCCTCGTCCTCATTTTCGCTCTCTCTCCCCAGTTTTATATTGTTGTTGCTGTCATCACTGAAGCTGCTGTCGCATCTTTCGCTGGACGTATTATCACCCCCCTCCCTTTGGCAACCACGCAGTGGCTGCAGCTGGGCAAGGGGGCAGCGACGTCGCGTCATCGAAGCCGAGCTCAGGGTTCTCAGCAGGCGAGAGAAGGATGCTGATACTTCCCGCGCGGCAGCCTCTCTCGCTCGCAAGCTTTCTTCCTCCATGACACACACTCACACAAGGACGCGGACACGGACAAGCACTTGAAAAAAAATAGCTTCAGAAGATGCGCGTGCCTGTCCGGCCTAACGGTTTATCTCGAGACGAGTCGAGTCCTGGTCGCACTCTGCTTTGCTCAGCTCAGCTGCTAGCGCAACGGCTGACTGAAGCTACAAAACCAACTAAACTCGGACGACAATGGTGGCCTCTGTCGGTGCCGCCGCTACTGCCGCCTCTGCCGCTGCCTTTGGCGAAATTGCGAATCACAGTAAACCACGGCATTAAAATTGTTGCTGCCACGGCGTTGCCTTTGTGCAAGGCACCGCACCGACCAGGAAAACAACAACAGCAACCAAAATACACCAAAAATAAGCGACGAAGGCCCAGGATCAAGCACCGATGGGGTAAACACCCTTAAAAGATAGAATCGACTCGGCCAACTACAGTTCCCACATACTTGTTCTCCAACAAGATTAAACAAGATTAATATTGTATAAAAACAATAAACAGAAACGCTGAATTTTTACTATATATATTTTTTGGTAATACCGAAGAATATCACCAAAATAAATCGCCTTAACTGATCAATTTTTTCCAATTGTTTGTATCTCTCCACTATCACTATGTCCTGATTATCAAGATTTAAACTTGTATAACAGTATTTCCTAGAGTATTCGAGAAAAACCCAGAAAAAAACGAAATAGTTTTTCGTTATTTTGTTGTAGGCCTACTATACGTGGCAGAGGGGTGGGCGGAAGCGCCAGAAGGGAGGGGGCACTGTAACCCCTTTGAAACCACTCCCACGTCAAAAAAAAAGAAGAAGAAGAAACCCCAAGCCAGCCCGTGCAACTCCGCTGTGATTAACATAAATTGCGCACGACATGGGCTATAAACAGCGCAACAAAGAACCCTGCCCCCAAAAACCACCGCCCACTCCCAGCTCCACAGATCCCACCACCCCCACCACCATCACCACCACTTCAGCTGGCTTTGTTTTGCAATTTTAAAATATTTCTATATATAATACAAAATATGCTTACTAAATCCCGCTTGAGCCGGGACAAATGCTCATGTGGTCCTGGGCCTCCTTTCCTACCATTGAAAACCCGCCTTTGTACCCCCTTTTCTGTTGCCTACTTTTGTGGCGCGTGAAAGATTGCCATCAGTGTTGCCGGAATTCGAAAGGCAGTAATAATTATAAGCATCTAAAAAAGAGCTAATGCCACTAATTTACTAAAACCCAATAGTTTTTATTCTGAAAATAATACTAAATATCCAAAAGGTGTTCTTCATCGATTTTGAAAAATATATCAATTAACAGAAGAGCTTGTCGACTGTCCAAAAGCATTAATTGATAACAGGGTATCGAACATAATTTTAAAAAGTACATTGAAGGCCATGATCTCCCATTGTAGCATCAGAATTTCTTAGGAAAACTACAAATTACAAAGTACGAAGTACTTAATTGTCGCAGTTTCAAGAAATAATAAATATTAACAATTTACAAATGAATTTATCATCGTCGCTAGCTGTTCATATTTTAAATCTTGTGGCTAAGACTTGTGTAGCTTTGGCATCAATAAACATTTCCCCGAAAGCTTTTGACATTAATGTACCATTTCAATTTAGCCTTAAGGCACCCGAAAATGTCATTTGGCGATGACAGATTGTCGCGATTTCGAAATGTAATTTTAAAAACCACAAAATGTAAAACTTGGATGTCTTCCACAAGATTAAATGATGTTTAATAATAAATATATACTAAGAACCGGAACCAGTGAGATTTTATAAAATAATCCAGGATTGATAGCCAAAATTGGCAATGAAAATAGCTGATTTGGCAATTCTATGGACTCCTTCCTTTCGACAGAGCCTTCTCCCAGCTCCCAGCTCCTTCTTTTTTTTATGCCGCGCGCTCGCGCTATTTGTGTGTTTTGCATGGCCCGCTTGGCACCAATTTTCCAGCTCTGGGCCTTGTTGTTTTTGCCGGAGATGGAGACGATGTCGGCTTATTGGCATTTGACAGCGGCCTGGCAGCGGCGGGACGTCCTTAGAGAAGAGGTCCTTACGGGCGGCTCAATCTCAATGATGTGGCGGTGGCGCCACGCAAGGGAAACGCTCTGTCGGAATGTGGCACAGATCCCCCCAAAAGGTTTCTTAGCCCATTTTACAGAGTCGACGATATATACTATTTATTAGCCCCCCAAAGCAAGTTTGTAATGGAATGAATACTTTAACTAAAAAATAAAAATAATAATAAAATAAGGCGCTAAGTAATTTAGACAGTCCCTTTTGTATCAAACGATCAAAATCGTCTTGAATAAAGGAATATTTGCAATAAAGTGAGTATCGAAAGTTGAACTTATTACTAATTACTTATCGATTTGCCTTAAGAAATTATTAATCGATTTTCGAGATAATGATTTAATGAAATAAGTAATGTTTACTAAAATAGAGAACCCTGAGAACCAAAAATTTAACTTATTTCTACTAACTTATAGATTTGCAATATAAGAAATAAATCTTAAACGCTTATCAAGATATCGAATTGAACTCACAATAGTTAGTCTCCGATTTTTAATGTTATCGATTGATTATCATGAATATAATCAGCCACTTCCGCTGGCCGTCACACCTACAGCAAACCATTTCCGGCGGCGAAGTTTCCACGAGGCGTCATGTCGTTTTTGTCTGCAATGCGTCATTAGGTCCCGCACAGGTGGTGGTAACCCAACCTCGAGCGGGGTCCCAACACTTTGGTGCAACACCAACACAATACCCAGTGGTGGCACCTCCACACATACAATGCCCCGATACACAATCCTTGATCCCCACAAAAAATGCCCGTCCCCCTGCAGCCGTCGTAGCCTTGTGCGCCCTCCGGCGGCCTCCTCGCACTCGCTTGCATGTCCCGGCGTTGTCATTTCGCTTCACCAATTGGTTGCGTCTCTCCTCCATTGTTTTTTCCATACACTACTTCTATATATATATATATTTCTACTTTTTGTTGTGTTTGCTCAATGGTTTCGTGTAGTATTTTTGTATTTTTGGCTGCGGCCGCCCGCAGTACAGTGAAGCCCATCCATCCATCCGTCCGTCCGCCCGTCTCTTTCCCGCCTTTCAAGCCAAGACAGTGACAAGAGCCAGAATGGGGCAGCAAAGTGCTTGGCTTGGCTTCTCCTTAGTCTCCCTTTTCGTTTTACATTTTTAGTTTTTTTCGTTATTGATATGCATTTAGAGCCGAGCCGAAAATAGACGCCTAGCACCAAAAAAAGAAACAATTTTGCAACTATTTACGGTGGACGTCAGGCGTCAGGTACGTCAAATACCAGGCAAAAAATGGGGGGGGAGGTAAAAAAAAAAACCAAAAACTGCGGCAAATCTAACGAAGTGGGCGCGCTTTGATTTACTTTCGGGCAATTTTCGTTTCAGTAGTGCAGCCTAATTGATTTTATTAATCCCTAGCCTTGTTTATATGCTCAAAAGGGATAAACTAATTGAAAATAGTTTTATTTTGAACAAAGTATAGTTTAATGCAGTTTAATGTGGTGTTGAAAAAGGGTAAAATTATATATAAACCTATTAGTAATCTAACATTGAAGCTAGTTTAGATATATGCAGGAAACAGACCTACTTAACCTACTTTACCTACTTGGATTCATGCAAACAAAAGAGTTTTTCGAGATTATTAAGCTTGGATCACTTTGTAATAATGTTTGGCTTCAGCAATAAAGATGTGTGTTAAAATAGTGGTTCTGCTGGAATAACATACATGAATTGTGTGGTTGTAATCTCAAGAGCGATGCGATAATGTTTAAAATGAAATCGAACTGTTTGGCAAAGATCTATATCCATAGCCAGATGTATATCCATAGCCGGATGAGGACTTACCCTCGTTCTGTTTCGATGGCTGCTGTTGCTGCTGCTGTTGGTGGTTGCAGGACTCGTTTACAGATGCCATTGTCCTGTTCTCCTTGTCCTTGACGCCCTTCTGCATGCTGGCGGCTTGACTCTTGCTGGGATCCTTGGGGTTAACTTGCTCTTCACTCCTATGTCGTCCTTGCAATATTGGAATTTTGGTGATTTGAATGGCACGCGGAGTGAGCGAGGCTGCTACGGTGCGTTTGTGTGTTTGGGATAAAACCTTGGATAAAATGTGTGGAAGGAACGAGCTTTTTGTGCAAGTAGATATTGAAGTCAAAGGTTAAGGGTCGAATTGAACTGTGATCTCGAGGCATGCTTATCGCCCGAAGGGAAACAACTGAGCAGCTCAGCTTGAATTATATATTTGCCAGGCACACTGCAAGTTTTGCTCACAAATTATTTCTACACTTTTAGATAGAAGCACTTTAAACACTAAGAAAAAAGACCAAAAAAATAGGACTTCCTCTCAGAATTGCAAAATTTAATTTTGAAATTGAAAATGCTAGTTTCTCTTTTAACTTAAACTTAACTTAAGACGTATGAAAAAGCTTTCTTAAGAATACTCTTAGAAAACTATTTTCTTCCTTCGCTTTCATTAAAAGAATTTTTTAAGAGCTTAAACTTGAAGCCTAGAAAAGCAAATTTGACAAGTCTTATGTTTAGCACCTTTTATTTTATTTTATTTAAATATTAAGTCATTTTAATTACTGAAGAACTTATAGCTCACACGGAGCTATAAAACTAGAGGCATTTTTGCGAGTGTACATTTCCGGCGGAACTGCATTTTAACGGCAATTTGTTAACGGTGAACGGCGTCCGATGCCGGATGCCGGTTGACTGGCTGGCTACTGGCCACCGGATGGGATCGGATGCCCCAGGAAAAGCCGAAAAATTCGCTGTCAAAGAACGGCAACGGCAGCGGAAACGGAAACGGAGCACTTCGTGACAATGCGACGCGGGCTGGCAAACAAATCAAAGCGAATTAGTTGCATTAGTGGCAGCTATCAGCGGAAAAGCGGAAAAGCGGCGCTCTGCTCCGGGATGCGGCGTCGCTGCCAATGGCTCTCCCCAGGTCCTCCTGTCCCCAGGCTGGTGAAGTTCCAGTTTCAGCTCCCACTTTCCCCCGAACCGCTGCCAAGGCGGGAAAGCGGACCAGCTGGCGTGCCAGCACCTGGGAGCCGCAATGCACATGCGAGTCCATTGGGGAAACAGGGTGTCCTTGGTCACAGATTGGACAAATATATAGACATATATAATATATACATAATATATTCACTTAATAACTCTTAATAGTTTTAGTTTTTCATGATCGTGGAAATTGTAATTAAATATGTATCTTTTAAATATTTATCAAACATAATCAAACTGCCAAGATTACCATTTAATTTATCCTAAATTCCTATGGGCACCCCTTATGCCAGATAATCGTATGTACTATGTACTGGCATATTTATCAGATGCCCCCTCACGTCCCTCACTGCGCCGGTGATTTTGTGCCATTAAAATTGGCTGCCAATTGGCAGAAGTTTTTTTCCTTCTCCTTCGTTTTTTTTTTTTTTTTTTTGTAGCTGCATTCCCGCATTCTCCAGTCGATTTTGTTTTCATACATATTCCCCCCTGCCCCAGGAAGCTTTGCCCTTTGCTGCGGTTCAAAGTTCAATGCATTTTACTTGCGACACGCACACCCTCAGCCCTCAGCCCCCATGTCCCCCTCCAAAGAGCACCTGTGGGGCGGTGGTGTGGCTGTGTCCACTTTTCCCCGCCAGAAATGGCTATGTTTTTTGGTTTAATCTTTGATTATAGTACAGAAATATATATAAATATATGTGTAGTATAATAATAAAGCTTTACAATAATATAGTGGGTTTGAAAAAACTGAGAAAATTGCATTTAAAAAGATTCCAACAAGAAAGGTTCTTGGCTGAGAGCATTTTGACATCTGAAACCTTGTAGAGTTCCCTCAAGTTGTGCAGGACTTTTATTTTATTTTTCTTATTATATAAAATATATGCTTATTTGAACACAGTGTAAGGAAAGTAGTCTATTAAATATATGTTATTAATAATTATAATTATTTTAAGTCTAAGCATACGTGTTATTATTTAATATAATTATTTTAAGTCTAAGCATATAACCTAAGGTTATATGTTATTAATAACTCTAAGTATTTTAAGTATAAGAATGTATTAATAATTATAATTATTTGAAGTCTCAGAATATATCTTATTAATAATTATAAATATTAAGGCCTTTGAAGGATTTAAATTTGAATTATTAAACATTCTTCTTGAACCTTTTAATGTGTTCCATCAGTTACTGAGTGCTTAAATAATTATTGTTATATTATTATAATTATTTTTATATTATTATAATTATTATTATTCTAAAAACAAATACAATTTCTTTCAGGCTATTTTTTATTGAAACTTAGCTTCAGTTTAGTTGCTAATTTACGAAATGTAATTCTATAATTTGGTGTAACTTCTAAATTACTTCTAAATTAAATTTCCCCTTTAAATCCCTCATAATAAACCCAAGTTGTGTGCCCAAGTTAGCTATTTTTCTAGTTTCTCCTCATCACTATAAAAGCTTGTTACTTGAACTGCCAACTGACAGTCCATCTCACACATTCCCCCACACACATAGTACATGGTGGAGGCGTCGAAAAATCCTAAACGCAACTTTGTCAGAGTCTCGCAGGTGCGGGGAGGTGCAATCCGAGGGCCGAGGGCTTAGGGCCCCGGGAGAGTGCTCCTGTCAGCCATCAAGCGGGAGAAATGAAATATGCGCGACTTCTGCGGGCCAACCAAATGAACTCTGAACTTTATGCGAAATATCACCTTCTGCATGTTTCCTCCGTGTGTGCTGCGTGTTTTAAACTTTTGCCGCTTGGCAAAGTAAATTTGCATAAGGTTTTTTATTTTTTATTTCGGTTAAGTGAGGGGCAGGGACAGGTGGTGGCCAAGAACACAGCGAAAAAATATGTAGAAGGACTCTTAATTATCGCCCCTATAAACTGACGTTTCTGAGGGGTATTTAAGCAGCATAATAAATAAATTCTTGTTTACGTTATTTAACTTTCAAATCAAAAGATGTAAAAGAAAGAGGCCCTAGGCGCATTGTAATAGAAATTGTATTTGTTATTCCAATATAAATAATAATAATAATAGGTACTAATTGAAAGGAAAGAGCCATTGCTGAGTCGTTCAGCTTTCTTTTTACAACCCCTAGATAGTGACTGTTTGGACTCTTTAATTTTTATTGGGTTTTAAATTTAATACACTCATAAAACTATTTTTTTATATTTAAAAAAAATCTCCTTAAAATTGACCTAAAAGTAAGGACAATTTTCTATCACGAATGCGCATATATTTCCTAACTGGTTTTAAAGCAATGGGTTGCCAGCTAACTCTAAGATATGTATCTTTATATATTTTAGTCTGTAGATTTCGAAAATCTTTCCAAAGAAAGGATCCAAAAGCGAGTAAAGGTGTACGTTTTTTCAAAGATTTCGGGCTATTTGATGGTAAAAAGAGTCAATTTTTCCAAGTTTAGGGGTATTTTTTTGAATTAAGTATAAAATTAGATACTTTTAGAAAACTAGCAACAAAAGGGTGAAAATATGTAGAAAGAAAGAGAGTAGAGTAATTGTACATACTTTTCTAAGAGTTTGGGACTGCAAAAACACTCTTCAAAATATACTTTTGATAATTATATTTTGAATTATTTATTACCCAATTTATTTATTTAACTAAAAAATATGTAGAACTCGAAAGCTATTTGCTGTGTAGCCGTTATTCTCTTGGCTTTCAATTTGTGCAGCTCGAAATGCCAAAAGTGCGTCACGAATAATGATATATGGGGAGCCGGGGCAGCAGCAGTCTAGGTGAGGAAGTAGCCATAGCACCGGAAATTCCACAACTTGATGGGGAATTTCCGAAGTGCTACACACACTGGAGCGAGCTAAGGCCAGGGATTAACCCGAAAGAGACAGTTTAAAAAACAAAACAAAAACACCGACAAACTTTTGAACATCAGTAGTTGAGGCCTTTACAAATATTATAAATAAATAAATATATGTATAGGTATATAAGATTAATATCTTCAGAGATATTTGTGCATTTTTGTTGAATTCTTGAAATTCTAACAAAGAATATCAAATAAAATATCTATATATTGCGGCTGTATTCATATATATTTTCATTAATTTACCTAAAATTTGTATCTGCAAATCTCGCTCTCCCAACTGGTTCCTGGAGAGAAGTGATGGTTGCCAACTAACTTTAGGATATTTATCTTAATAGTTTTTTCGCTCGTAGATTTAGAAATTAACCCTGAAAAGAATCTAAAAGCGAGTTGCCCTACATTTGTGATAAAGTCAGGATTCTTCCTTCTCAAATTGAAGACAATTTTTCTTCAATTTTAATGCATTGCCATTTTGAAAAGATCTCTTCAATGGGTTAATTTTGAAGCCATTCCGGCGGCTGGCTCTAATTTTAGATGCCGGGTACGTCAGCAGGCCCATTTCGGAGGCCGGCTTGTTTGATCAATAACCCAGATATATGGCCATAATAGCAACAGCAGCAGTGGCAACAACAATACCAATACCAATCGCAGTGGCAACAAACACGGCTTCAAAATCAACAAAGCCCAAAAAACGCAGACGAAAAAAGCCGTGCGACCGCCGAGTTCAATCTGAAAAATTGAATTGCAAGCCATCAAATTAATTGCAACCGCAGTGTGCTTATCCTTTTTTTTGTAGCAATTAGTTAAAGCCATTTGACTGAACACAGTGTTTCTCTCCGCTCGTTCCAGTTGATAACTGCCGAATTTTCTGAACTACAACTAGCGACAATAAATCGGTGTTTAAAACGAAGTGCAATAAGGAAACAATCGCGGGATACGGATACACAACCACTGAGCAGCCAGAATGGGACGCAAAGTGACCGTGGCGGTGTCCACTTTGAACCAGTGGGCCCTGGACTTTGAGGGCAATATGGCGAGGATATTGCAGTCCATCCTGGAGGCCAAGGACATGGGTGCCAGCTATCGCACTGGACCCGAGCTGGAGGTTTGGTGTGTTGAAGTGTTGAAAATGATCTTTCCCCTACGAAAATCCATACTTACACTGAGCTTTCTCCTTCCTCCACAGCGGCTACAGCTGCGAGGATCACTTCCGCGAGCCGGACACATTCCTGCACTCGTGGGAGGTGCTGCTGGAGGTGATGATGTCGCCCATTTGGTGAGCACTCTTCTCCTACTTTTCCCTATCCTGCGAGAGACCTTAATGAACCTGTGTTTTTTGTAACCACACAGCGAGAACATGCTGGTGGACGTGGGCATGCCGGTGATGCATCGCAATGTGGCCTACAATTGCCGGGTGGCGTTCTTCAATCGTCAGCTGCTGTTGATCCGGCCAAAGATGGCCATGTGCGACGATGGCAACTATCGGGAGACACGCTGGTTCACCGCCTGGACCAAGTCCCTGCAGACGGAGGAGTTTGTCCTGCCGCGCATGATTGCCCAGCACACGGGCCAGGAGACGGTACCGTTCGGGGACGCCGTCATTGCCACCAGGGACACGTGCCTCGGCTACGAGATTTGCGAAGAGCTGTGGAATGTGCGGAGCAAACACATCGAGATGTCGCTGGCTGGCGTCGAGCTGATTGTGAATAGCTCCGGCAGCTACATGGAGCTGAGGAAGGCGCACATCACCACCGATCTGATCCGGAATGCCAGCTTCAAGGCCGGCGGCGCCTATCTGTTTAGCAATCTGCGGGGCTGCGATGGTCAGCGGGTGTACTTTAACGGCTGCTCGGCCATTGCCCTGAACGGTGAGCTACTGGCCCGCGGTCAGCAGTTCGCCCTGCAGGATGTGGAGGTAACCCTGGCCACCATCGACCTGGAGGAGATCCGTGCCTATCGCGTTAGCCAGCGTTCCCGCTGCTCGACGGCTGCTGGGGCGGCCAACTATCCGCGCATTCACTGCGACTTTGAGATGTCGACGCACAGTGACATCTTCAAGACCTCCACGCCGCCCCTTAACTGGCCAAATCACACGCCCGAGGAGGAGATAGCCCTGGGGCCCGCCTGCTGGCTGTGGGACTACCTGAGGCGGTCGGGACAGGGCGGCTTTTTTCTGCCCTTGAGCGGGGGCGTCGACTCCAGCAGCTCGGCCACCATTGTGCATTCCATGTGCCGCCAGATCGTCCAGGCTGTCCAGC
>VNJV01010270.1:0-27530 GCA_008042635.1 Drosophila nikananu
CTCCTTGAACGGATCCCAACCTTGCCTAAAAGAGCCCATATACAATTATCCGAGTTCCTTGGACATGTACTAGGAGTTGTCCAAGACAGGCGCAGCCACCAGAAAGCTAGCCAATAGCTTAGGGACAATTATTAATCTAAAACAAATCATAAAAAGACGAATGTCTGTGTTGTTTCAAATATTGATGGTTGTCAACAAAGTATGACCGCATCATTGGCGCTCAATAAATGCCGAACAATGAGTAGAAAGAGCGGTCACACTTCAAAAGAATAAACATTTTTGCGCTGCGTGACAAAATTTGGAACTGGATACTTAGCTTTATACAAAAGTTTTAAATGAAGAAATGTTCTCTATTAAAAACTCAAAAATTGGCCAATAATTTAACATCGAGTTTTGAATGCAGAAAAGTTCGTCCATTGAAACAAAGAAAAAACCAAACTAGACTATTACATTTTTTTTCTTGTGCCTTAAACATTATTTATTAAATTGTATTTTGGACTTCTAGCCCCTTTTTAAATATTTCATTCCTGAGTTTGTTCTATAGTTAAATTATTATGACAGTTTCCTTTTTTGTTTTGTTTCAAAAATATATCTCTTAATTTAGTAAACTCTTTTTTCACATTAATCACTCTTTGTTTTCCTTGGCTTTAGTATCCTTGAACGCAGATGGACAGATATCCTTGTTTAAGCATTCACCGCAGTTGGGTTTCAGGGGCTTGCAAATAGTTTGTCCAAATCCCACAAATAGATGATTCACCTCCGACCAGAGGCTGTGGGGCAGCCATCTTTCCAGCCCGACCCTGGTTTGTTCCGCCTCCTTGGTCGGCTGTAGGAGCCAGCCCAAACGGTTCGAGAGGCGGTGTACATGGGCATCCACTCCGATGCCCGTGACTTTGTTCCAGGCGACCGCCATGCAGATATGAGCCATTTTTGGTCCAACTCCTGGAAGAGCAATGAGCTCCTTGGGATTGTCCGGTATATCGGAATCGTATTTATCTATGAGGATCTCCACTGTTTGCTTCAGGTACTTGGCTTTGTTTTTGTAGAAGCATATGGGATGGAGTAGATTCTCCAGTTCCGCCACTGGCATTTCCCTAATACTGAAAGTAGTGAGAGTACGTTCCTTGAGGCGATTCATAGCCTCGAAAGTGGTTTGATCTTTGGTTTGACTGGACAGCATTAGGGCCACCAAGTTCTGGAAGCGTTGGGTCTGTAAAATAAAGAAAACCTTTTAAATCAGGCAGAGATTTCAATATACTTCAGGGATTTATAACATACCTTTGCATCTGCCTTGGGATCCGCACAGCGATGACAGCCCATGGTGTCCACGGGAGCTGGCAGACGGTTTCTCATTATGCGAATATTTTCCAGGTGGCTGAGCCACAAGGGATGAGGTGCTTCCACTCCCAGGAATAAATTTACTTCCTCCTGAGGCTCAACTTCTTTTTTTATATTTTCCAAAATCTCTTGTTTGGGTTCCTGTTTGAATTCTGTTTGTAATTCCTTTTTGATCCGATCAATCCTTATGGGGGAGTTTATAGCATCTGGCACCACCTTGCACTTAACTACCATGGCTGAACCAATTAATATTTTGGTTTGCAACTCATTCGGATGATCATTTTTAATCCTTTTGGGCGTAACCCGCGTGGGAGTTAAGGGTTCCGTTTTAATATTAATTAAGGTTCCTCGTTGTTTGCCCGTTTGTAGGGGTGAGAAGTAAATGGAATTACTGGATCCCGTGGACCCCACTAGATCTTCAATATCCTGAAATAAAAAACGTGTTAAGGGGAATGCAAATTTTGAAGAAAATTTAACAACTTACCCGCACATTATCCGCTAGATTCTGTCTACCAATTATTTCTGTGGGCTTAATGACATCGCCCCTTTTAGCCAATTTGTTGGCCAAGCTTGATTTCTTAACATTTCGGGCCATTTTTATTCATTTATTGAAACATTAACAATTTACGTGCGCCTTCAGAATTTTGTTTACAAACATTATGGACAATCGATAGCGATAACATTGACCAGGTTTGGTATTTCTTATCGGTAGACATATTAGTATTCTTTGACCGGTAAATTCAAATGAATGCAGTATTTTTTCATATTTGGAAATTAAATAAAATAATTATATTTGTAATAAGAAATGTATAATTCTTTATGATATACCTTTTTATAATAGGCTTTGTAATACATTTGAACATTTAAAATGGTTACATCAAAGTCATATTAAAATATAAAAAATGTAGTTTCTAGTTTTTGGAATCCTTTTAAAGGGTTTATACCTTTTTTGTTAAAAAAAGATTTACTCCGATTTGCTGCGCAACTTAGTCTCGTTAACCTGTAAAATATAAATATAATAAAAATATATACATATATTTAAAAATTCTTTATTTCCTCACCTGTTGAGCTATCTTCAAGAGGTGCTCAAAACTGGCCCGACCTGTCTCTAGGACCATTCCATAAAAGATCTGTCGCCTGGACTGCGTTAGAAGTTCGTAGGGGGAACCAAATTCCACTAGATTGCCCGCATCTAGAACCATTACCTTATCCGAATCTATGATCGTATTCAACCTATGGGCAATGGTGAGAACAGTGCAATCCCTGAATTTCCTTCGAATGGTCGACTGTATCAAGGCATCCGTTTGCGGATCCACATTGGCCGTTGCCTCGTCCATCACCAGGATGCGATTCTCCCGGAGAATGGCACGGGCCAGACAGACCAACTGCCGCTGGCCAACGCTGTAGTTAGCCCCACCCTCGGAGATCATGCTTTGAAGACCAGTGGGCAGCTCGGAGACTTCCTCTTTGAGGTGAACCTGGGGGAAGACAATTTAAGTTTGCTTATAATTTAAATATTTTGTTTAGCTTACCTCCTCAAGGGCCTCCCACAACTTGTCGTCGGAATACTGTTCAAAAGGATCGAGGTTATAGCGCATGGTGCCCGAAAATAGCACCGGTTCTTGGGGTATTATGGAGATCTTGCTGCGCAGATCGTGGAGACCAATGGCGGATATATCTTTATTATCTATCACCAAGGATCCATCGTTGTAGGAGAGTCTGAAAAGGGCATTTATAAGGGAGGACTTGCCGGCTCCCGTTCTGCCAACAATTCCCACCTTTTCACGGGGTTGAATGGCGAACTTCAGGGATCTCAGCACATTATCTGTTTTGGGATCTGGGCCATATCTCAGACTAAGTTCTTCCGCTTTAATTTCTCCCTTCTGAGGCCAGTTTTTCGGTGGTTTTTGGTCTGCTGAAGATCCAAATTCTCCCTCTGCCTCAAGGTCCTTATATTCCAAGACTCTCTCCACAGAAGTCATGGAGTTTTCCAATTCCGCCGATTGACGCATTCCCCACTGTACAGTGCCAGTCATGGACATGGCCTGAGTGATGGCCAATCCAATTTGTCCTGGATTATCCAGCGGTGGATTAAAATAGCTCGTCAGGGTCACCGATATCACATAGGCCAAGCAGAACAGATCCAGATAGTAACCGAAGGCGCGACTTGTGGAGAGAAAGGTATAGTATCCCGAGCTGTGCAGATCCTGGTAGTTATCATATTCCCGTGTCACCAGCTCCTGGGCACCCAAGGCTCTGATTGTGGGTAAACCATTCAAAGTGGCGCTAAAGTGCGAGTACATCGGAGATCTGGCCACCGCCTCCAGTCTCTTCACATCCCTCGAAGTGCTCAGGTAGAACTTTCGCAGGAAATAAAAGGCCACGAGCATCGTCGTTGTGTTAATCAAATACCAAGGATTTGTGATGCAAAGCACACAAATAACGCCTGTGATTGTAAGGAATATTTGGATGCAATCCAGCATAACGGCGGGCAGGACTTCATCCAGTTGACCCAAGTCCATGGCGAAACGATTCAGGATCCTTCCCGAAGGATTCGAGTGGAAGAAGTAGAGGGCCGTCCGGGATACGCCATGGAACATTGAATTGTGCAACTGAGTTGAGGAGTGCATGGCCATGCTAAAGAATAAAAGAGTTCGAAGGAGCGCAAAGATCACCAGGGCTATGTTGATGCCACTGAAGATATAAATGTCCAACGATGAAGACGAGTTGTTCTTCACCCTGAAAGGCAGAAATTATTACTCCACAGAAAGTAAATCAGAAAAATAAGTAGGTACCTACCAATACGACAAAAAGTAATCTCCGCCAGAGGCCAGAAGTTGAGTGCCCAGGCAAAAGAAGGCCACCAGGGCCACCAAGAACCATCCAGAGCCGGCCGAAAAATATTTGCCGTACATGCTTAAACCAATTTTCCCCGTGGAACGGGCTTCCTGCACTGGGTTTCTCTCATCCTCGATTACAGAATCCTTGCCAGAGTCCACAGAGCCCACGCTAACTCTGCTCTGTCGGCTGCTTTGTCGCGAGTAAGTGGATTTATCCCCCTTACTTTCATCCTGATCCTGTACAAAATCTTCGTTTTCCTCGTGGGTTTGCTGAGCCAACAGCTGGGCAAAGTCCTGGCCACTCTTGAGCATCTCCTCATAGGTTCCAACGGCTGTTATTTTTCCCTTATCCATGATCACTATGAGATCGGCGTGTTCCAAGAATTGCAATTGATGGGTTACCAGCACCACAAGCTTATCCCGAAGGAAGCCCCGCATGCACTCCTCGAAAAGGTGACGACCCACATGGGTATCCACGGCGCTCAGGGGATCATCGAGGAGATATATATCCGCCTGGCGATATACTGCTCTGGCCAGACTGATCCTAGCTCTTTGACCACCTGAAAGGGAGGCTCCTCGTTCTCCCACCAAAGTGCGATCTCCCTGGAGAAGTTCAAGGTCCCGTTCCAGGGCACATTTTCGTATAACATTACGATAGCGATGCTTATCCATGGGCAAGCCAAAGAGGATGTTGTCTCTAACGGAGGCATTGAAGAGCCAGGGTTCCTGGGAGGCATAGGATACTTTACCCCGTACACTTAGCTTGCCAGACTCCGCAGGAAGTTCCCCCAGAATGGCCTGTATCAGACTGGATTTACCAGAGCCCACGGGTCCTATGACTGCCACCAATTGTGGCGGCTTCAGACTAAGGTTTACATTATCCAAGACGGGTTCGATGTGCTCCCGATTCCAGCGTGCTTGAAAGGATTCCAGTTCCACTAGAGGATGTAGATCTTTATCCAAAAATTCCTTTTTTTCTCCTCCTTCGAGAGACAGAACGCCAGCTTCATCGCGCATCATAAAGGCCTTGATTCTCCTTAGGGTAACCAGCATCTCAGCAAATTGCGACATGCCGCTGGGAAAGAACTTGCTCACCGTGCGCCGCAGGATATTGTAGAAAGCTGTCACCGAGAAGGCTCTCTCCGCCGTCAATTCTCCGCCCATCAAGACGAATCCCAGGAGGCTCACAAATATCGCAATTCTGCCCAGAGTGATTTCGAAGGAGAGAAGCGTTCCTCTGATGTAGTTCACCTTGCGAATGGAGCTCATCTCACTGCGTCGCAGCTGTCCAATCAGCCTTCCGAATGGCTTCTCCCAGGTGTACATCTTAATCACCTGTATGCCAGATATAATCTCGTTCATCATCCTCACACGCTGATCAGTTCTCAGAGCCGTTTGCAGTCTTAGCTTGGAAGTGAGCCGACTTAGGTAAGTCTGAACTGGCAGATAGAGCAATAAGATTCCAATGCCGTAAAGCGATGCCACTCCAATGTGTTGGTAAAGGAAATACGAGGATATGAGCAGCTCCAGTGGACCCAGCCACAGGAAGTGGAAGTGAATTAGTGCCCGATCGAAGCGTCCCAGGTCGTTGGACAAAAGATTAACCACTTGACCCGTGGTCGTGTCTCCCAGAGCAGTGCGGCTCAGCCGGAGAGCTTTGCGGTAAATGGCCGTACTTACGGCCACTCTCATTTTCATGGCCAGGTGCTGTGAGAAATTACCATATATGTTAATTACGTTTTCCTGAATTATAAATATTGATATTTAAACCTACCATCATTCCCATCATAAAAGGATGGAACAGCACAACTCCTGCCAAAGTAGTCAGGACCAAGGTAATCCCATAGATTTGAGCATTGACTCCATCACCATTGCCATTAGCAGAGAACTCGGCTATCAAAGCACCCAGCAGCAGTGGAAAGGTGCCTCTGTTAAAAAAAAAAACAAATGTAACAATACGAAAATATTAATTGTTAATGTAAAATGTAAAATAATGAAGCAAAAAAGGGATAGGAAAATAAGTTCAATACTATTTTTATAAAATTGTAGGCTCTTCTTGGACATTAATTAATATATTTTCATGAATAAATAGAGTAGCAATAAATTGAAATTTAAATAAAACCAACTATAAATTTTTAAAATCCATAAATTTATTTTATAAATGGTTTGATTATTGTACTTACCTCGTTCCCAATTCCAGCACTCCAATAACCAAGCCCGATATCAATAGCTGCCAACCAAATACTCTCAGTATAACCTTAATAATGCTTGGTTCCTTTTTGGAATTACGACACGACTTGACTTCAGCCTGCCAGGTCTCGAAAAATTTATCGCCTAAGGTATCCGCTTTGTGTCCTTTCAGTGCTTGATAGAGATCAGTGGGCTCCAGGGTTTTCTTTCTGCCCCTGAAGAGAATGGGCAAAGCAAAGCTGTGAAGAAAATGATTGGAAATTAAAATAAATATAAATATTTTGATAAAAGCTGGGCATTAACTTTATCTATTGTAATTGTTTCTCCAAACATGATAAAGAGAAGTGACAGACGTGATCTTTGAGTGCCTGTTATCTACTGATAACAGATTCATTTTTTCTGAGATAATAACCATGTAACGTGTTTCTTTTTAATTTTAAATTTTGAACTTTATAAAGAACTTACCAAAACATCAGCGAGGAAAATATTCCCGCTGATTCGCGAGGATTTTGTGGCAATTTATTAGCCTGCATGATAGGTTTATAATTTATTTTATCATTAAGTAATACAATGCGTTTAATTCAGTTTTTCTACACAAATAGCACTTGTCTTAGGACTTTGATTTGATTCAATGCATTTCACTTAATCACTTAAAAATTTCCATTCAACTCTTTGCGAATGAAAGATAAAAGCATCCGTTGGGTTCCGCTTTTCAACTTGATCTGGTCCATTTTTAAGTGCCTCCCTTGGAGTGATAAAAGTCGCGGAACTTTTCTCACCCGACTGACGTAGCTTATCTAGGAGATAATCTTGTTAGTTTATGTTGCCAGCAAAGGGAAATCTGTTATTTCGTGTTTAATTATGGCACATTGCACGTCATGTTCAAAGGTTAAGCATAGCACACAATTTGTGCAATAAAAGTGTTAATGAATATTAGAAGAAAATTGATTATATTTGAAATTTGTATTTATTTCACAAGAGTTTGCAATTATTTTATTATGGAGAGATAAGAAATAAATAGAGATAAAACTGCGGAAAATCTAAAAATAGCTTAGTGTCAATATTTTCTTATATAAATTGTCAAGCGGAGATGCGAACTTATGAATATACATTCAATGTAATATTTTGTATGAATTCTGGATTTGATTTAGTTTATATTAAATATAAGTTTAATTTAAAATTTAACTTACAACACTCAATTCAAATATTGTTTATTCAAAAACTATGCCAGCCTGAATTAATATTTAAGTAATGAATCAATTAACTTAAAATTCATGCCTGAATTTATAGGTAATTATTTCATTAATTCTTTAAAAAATGTATGCATAAACAATAGGTAATTTATGCATGAATTATTATTAGCTAACATTTCTGCATATTTCTTTAAATAATTCGTTAAATGTAATAGGTCAACGGAATATTCGTTTTTTCGTTGCTTATCATCAAAATTAATATAACACCTTTATTTGCACCTTCGATGTTTGAAATATTTTATGCCTTTCCAACAAATTAGTTCATTTAAATAAAAATAAAATATAAAATGTATTTTAAAAAGAATATTAATTTTCATTTTTATATTTTAAAAATATGAATATTAAATACATATAATTGTGAGTCTCAGCCAGAGATTAATACCATCTTTTTGCTCAATTAACTGCCCTCAAGGGAAATCCTTCTCTATTCCCAACTATTTATATTTATAAATATTAAACAAATGTGCAATTAGCCAACAGGGACATTAAGCATTTTAAGGCCAGGACATTCAAGTGCTAATTGATTTCCATATGTCTGGGCCTCCGTGTTTATTTGGGAAGGATGCCCGCTTGGTTGCCCCAACCCGCAAAAATTAATTTCCCAGAGCCGAAAGGGATTTTATTACGTCCTGCGTGCGTCCCTCATAATCTTCTCATATTAAACTAATTGCCGTAAATTTCAACAACAAACTGCCATAAATGTTGGGCATACTTTTAGTTGCCAAGACGCACCGCCCAGTGCGTTTCCGCCCTCCCTCGGGCCAAAAACCATTTTACCGTCAAAAACTTGTCTTAACTTTAATTAAGTGGCATTATGTTCAATTAGGCAAAAGTTTCCAATATGCAAATTAACACAATTTGAGTGTAAAGTGCCTTGCCTTGCCTTCCCTTCCCCGATGACGACGACGACGCTGGCTTTTTGGGGGCGTGGCACTCAACTTCTGTGGCAGATAAATTGGCCTACGCACAAATCAAAGTGCCTCGAATCGGTGGGCGTGGCAGTTTGTTAACACATTTTGCACATTTATCTATACAGGATCTATCTCGGCCTCCTGGCCATAAATAATTTATTATGCCTGAAATCCTGACAATTTCTTAAACAGAAATTAGGGAGTTTGGAGAGGGATGCTAAAAGGTGGCTCAAGGACACACAAGTTGTCCATCAGGTTTGATAGATTAAATTTAAATTCAACATGAAGATTGATTAGATTAGAGATTTTAAATGTAATGAATATATTGAGTATATAATAAATATATCAAATATATTTACTTGTTACTGGGAAATATTATCACTAGAAATTAACAGGAAAAAATAATCATATTTAAAAACAAAAAACGGTAAATGATTCATATTAATAAATATATTTCAAATATCAAGTTTAAGCTTTAAACTTTATTTTAATTTCAAAATAAATATAGAATGCTGAATGCTGGAAATATAAATTACTTATTTAGAATACTAGGGAAATCAACGTATAAATTGGCATTAAAAATCAGAAAGACCTTTTAGATAAGAAATAAAACATTAAAGCATTGATTTTCGAGTCATAGAATATAATGATTTTTCTTTTTAATTAAATCTCTATTAATAATCGAACCTCTATAGATGAGCATTTTATGGCAATTTTCTATCTATGATGAGAACACATTTTATAGTATTTTCTATTTCTTCCCACATTATTACTAATGATTAATTATTTATTATGAACAAATAATATTCCCCGGCTAAATAAAAACCACCGTATGTTTTTGGCATGTTCTAAAGATAAAGTTCTATCCTTCTTTTTATTACAAATTTAAATGTAAACAGAATGTAACCAACTAAGGATCCTTGAGCGTCTGAAATGGAAATGGAAAATGCTACAAGGAGTGTAGGGTATTAAAAGCTAAGTGGTTAAGATCTATGCCAGCAGGCGGGCGACGCCGAAGAAGAGCAGGATGGCTCCGGCCACTGGGGCCAAGGAGGAGGAGCCGTTGCACTTGTCCTTGGTGCAGACTTCGCAGCCCAGCTGCTTGTGGAAGGGCAGCGGGGGATCCGACTGACAGTCCCCCTGGACATTGTTGATGTTGCCGAAGTGGCAGGCCCTCAAGATCTGCGGGTGTCCGGCCACTGGTAAAATAAAAAAAATATATATTAATATTAACACTAAACAGAAGAAATTAAGAGCAAACTGTTTGTGAGAATGAGTAACTGGGCAAACAGCTTTCGCTGTCGGCGATTGCTAAATGAACCGATTGAAGTTGAATACATAACCCATTTCCTGCGATGATCTCAGGGCTCGCCAGGTTTTCAGGGTCCGAATTTTGACACATATTAGAGATAAAAGGCCAATGTCGAACTTTAGAAAGTCATACCTACCAAAGGGTATTTAAATTCATAACCCTTGGTATGTAATTTGTAATGAAATTGTCATAGTCCGAGTTCAAAGTTTAATATTATTTTACAATTTCAAGTCGTAAATTTTTGAAGTGTTGTGAGGACTCTCTGTATATATTTTTTCTAGGTGCATTACAGATTAAGTCTTACCAATATCCAGGGTCTTCTTTATGCAGCCTGTGGCATTGCGCTGGGGGACGAAGTTCTGCAGGGAACGAGGGGGTGGGATCCGGGCACAATCGATCAGCAGATTGTCGTCAGCCTCGAATTTCAGACCGCATTTGGGAGATTTGAGCGATTCGCACTGATAGCACTTGATGGCATAGGCTGCGGGGCTTAAAATATTATTAATAAGATAAGAAAATATATAAATAACATTTTAAAAAATATATAAAGAAAAATAGTACACATATTTTCAGAGGGAAAATAATCAATAATACTTCTTATCTCCTTTCTCAAATTGTATTTTATTTATATTATGTCATAATTCATTTAATTTTTGATAGAATTTTGTGTGTTTTCAACTTTATATTCATTTTTCTAAAAATAAGAAACATTTTAATGTCTGTGCTTAATTAACAAAATTAAATTAATTTTAGATGGATGGAGAAAATTCCAAACACCTATATATATTAAATATCAAGAAAACTGCACACTGATAGAAGGATATTTAAAAAGGCACTATTATTTTCAAGTATAACTTTAAATTTTCAAAATATATGTGATGGTTTACTTTATAGAGTTTGTCAAATGCATATATTTAATGTATAATAAAAATATTGAATTGAAAGTAAAGTATTGAAAGTAAAACACAACTTTTCTTAATTGTTTTAATTAAATGTCACCCTTTTTAAACGAGTTATCACTTAGAGAAAAAAATATAGCTATTGATCTTCAATGTCTCTCATTTTGGAACTCCTTGAAGTACACACTTTCGACAACACTTTCTAATGCAACGCACCCGAACAGGCCAGACTGATCATAACCGCCACGGCCAAACAGCATTTCAGAGCGGACACCATTTTGATTTGATTTGGTTGTCAGAGATTAACTTTTTGAATTTTAAAAATTGTTTAAGTTCAGGCACGAATATGAACCGCCGTCAACGAAGTCTGCTGCACGTCTGAATGCTTCGAGGCACTGCCTCTATTTCCGAAAAACGCGAGCAACTCAAAAAATTAAGACTCAAAATCGCTGTCTGTCTTATAGATTTAAGTGAAAATTTCGGCTCGATGTAGATGCTGAGTTGGGTTATCGGTTTTTATATATTTTGTTGTATTTTTGTTGGGGTTAGAAAACCGATTCTAACAAAGTGAGCTTGTGTATTTTGAAGTGTTGTTTTGGACTGCGGTCTAAGTTGATCATTTAATGGGGCTTTTTATATGCATGCGGTTTACAATTGTGGGGTACACAAAATATTTGTGTTAGATTCGAACATTAAATTATGGTATAACATTTTTATTTCATAAGTGATTGTTTTAAGTTTACATAGCAGAAAATACTTGTGACTAGAAAATGTTATATAATATATTGGGTTTATAGAAATTAAACATAACAAATATAGTAATTATACTTTTCGACAAATCTATTAATAGTTTTCTGCTTAATTGCCCTTAAAACCCACAATCAAACCCCACAATTATTATACCCTTAAACGCTTTGCCTCACCACAAACTTGGATTACAAACATTTCCAAATAGTTCATTACATGTAATGTTCAAATCAAGTGGTTTGAATATTAGGGATATACATTGGATAATCTCGCCCACCCCCCTCAGCTTTTTGCTTAACTATTAGGCCCTCCTTGCACCCCCCGGGAAACCCTCTTGACGATTAAATTTCAAATGTCTAATTCATAGTTGATGGCCAGGCCAATTCCGTACTTAACGCTCACAAACACAATTTGATATCTGAAACCTCTGTGTGTGTGTGTCATGTTTGATATATGTGAGGACCAAATGGCTATATCCTGGTAATCCTTGGCAGTCCTACACAAGCATCGCCATCTAATTGCAGTCGCCTTCGATGAGCGAGGATTAGAAATTAATTAAAGAAGACTAAGGCTAATGTGACATTTGCATGTGTTTCCCTCCATTTCCCTGGCTCCTGGCACGTCCGCCATAAATGCAAGCCCATCGACTGTGATTAATTAGCTTACATTAATGCTGGACTTTTGACTCCGGAATGCCTTTGGCCTTAGCTTTTCTATGAATTTGCCTTTGAGTGCTCCCCATTGGCGGCACCTAATGACTCGTGATCCCTGTGCAAAGGGTTAAGCCATTCACTCCAATAAATGTTAACGGCTTTTCATTCCATTTATTGTAGTTGGTGACCCTTTAAGGGAGGTTTGTGCTTAGGTTTATAAGTTTAAGCGATTAATGCTTAAAAAGAAAACATTAATTGACAATACATCTAACTATATTATTGCAGTTGTGTTCCCCAAAGAGATGCATTCTTTTGAAAAATCAATAAAAGCAAATTTAAAATATAATTATAAAAAAATAATTAATTATTATTTTTAACATATGAATGTCCTTTATTATTTATTTAACCAATTATTTGACTCTAGAAGTATTATTTATTTAAATGATTTCTTTATACCTAAATTTCACACTTAAATTTTATTATGACTTTAATTTTTAATTATGATTTTTCTTTCTGATATTAAAGTTGTTTCCCAAATTTTTTCCAAAGCTTTCCTCTCTTCGATTCATTTGATTCAATCTACAGCCTTTCCTGCAGAATGCAATATTTTTGCTTGTTCTATTTTTTCTTAGAGAAATCCCAACTTATTGCACCTTGCGTCGAGATTACAGGTGGCAAAAACACAGCGAAACATAGAGAGAATTTTTTATGCATAATGCGGAGATAGAGAGGAAGTGGATGAGGACGGGCAAAGGGGAAGGGGAAGAGGAAAAGGATGGTGAAGTGGAATCAACAAAATGCAGATAACGCAATGGCAGCTGTGCCTGCCTTCATTCCAAACAAGCTTTGCTGTCAGCAGCACTTCCGGTTCCGTTTTGCTATTCGCCAAGTAGCGCCACCTGGCGGCCACCGATGTCGCGATAAAGTTATTATTTTTTTTTCGCTAAAAATATACATTTTGTTTTATTCATTTTATGACAGGTAATTGAAGAGTAAACTGGGTAAATAATCCTTCGAATTTATTTTATAAAACTGTATTTATATTTATTTATAATTGTTTTATTCCAGTAAATTCCTTATTAAGTTTTAAACAAAAAATAAGAAATACTGTAAACCTGGGTAATGTGTTACCACACCACTTTTTATTTTTTAAAGAATATTTTTTGTGAACTTAAAAATAAATTACATTTTTGTTTCCGCAGCCACATTTCATATTTGTATTTCCAGCACTTTTACTCCTCTGGGTTTTTTGTGTTAACTTTTGTTCAGCTGCTTAACCCCATGGAGCCGGGAATTCATATTTTCCTGGCTGCTGCAGTTGCTCTTACCGCGATTTGTATTTATTTGCGTGTAAGCTCAGTCACGTTCGCTGGGGGAAAAGGAGGGCCGTTGTTGCTGCAATCAGCGTTTTATGTGTGGAAAAAAGGAGGATGTCGGGGTAGTCCCCATTCAAAGGCCCTCTCATTTCGGTGGGTTTTTATTTTTCCAACTTGTCTTCCATTTTTCCGGCTCTGCCATGCACAAAGGTGCATAATTTTAGTTAAATTTTTGGCATTTCATGCACGAAAACGTTTTTGGGTCAATTTACGTGCGGCATTCAATAATTGTGCCACCGGTCCCCCATGGTGCATACAAAATGTGGCAAACAAATTGAATTAAGAGCTAAATGAAACGGAATTTATGCCACGCCAGGCCTGAAATATTTTCGGCGACATAATTTGATGTATTTAGCTATGGACCGTTGGCCGGGCAACAGGTGGCCTCTTTGAAATTGTCAATCAAAATTAAACACGAGCTCAGCGGGTATGCCTGTCCCTCTATTAACTGTTATTGTAGCAGATGTGTGCTGGGGTTCTGCGAAATTACTACCCATTGAGAAGGGACAAAAAAAAAAAAAAACAAATAAGACTCCATAAAATTTGAATGTAATGAACAAACAACAGCGTTTGATGGAACTTAGGTGGTTATTTCATTCATTGGTTCATTTCTTCAATTTTAATCATAATTTTAATTAGAACTCGATGTCTATTTTTTTTTGGCAATTTTTGACAATTTTGACGAAAATATATACATTTTTCGCTCAAAAATGTCGAAATCCTTCAGTGGTTTTTTGATCGTAATTTGGCTTAAACTCAACGGATTTCAGTGTGGTTTGGTTTTTTCTTTTTAGTTTTTAACGGAGAACATTTCTGCATTTAAAACTTGATTTTTTAATTTTCGCCAATTTTTGACAATTTTGACGATGTAACCCCTTTCATTTTTTTTGATAAAAATGGGTTAATTTTTTGGCTCCAAAGTCGGGAACTTTTCAGTAGTTTTTTGATCGTAATTTGGCTTAAACTCAACGGATTTAAGTGAGGTTTGGTTTTTTCTTCTTAGTTTTTATCGGAGAACATTTCTGCATTTAAAACCCGATTTCTAATTTTTGGCCAATTTTTGACAATTTTGACGATGTAACCCCTTTCATTTTTTTTAACAAAAATGTGTTAATTTTTGGCTAAAAAATCGGGAACTTTTCAGTGGTTTTTTGATCGTAATTTGGCTTAAACTCAACGAATTTCAGTGTGGTTTGGTTTTTTCTTCTTAGTTTTTAATGGACAACATTTCTGCATTTAAAACTCGATTTCTAATTTTTGGCCAATTTTTGACAATTTTTATGATGTAACCCCTTTCATTTTTTTTGACAAATATGGTTTCACTTTTGGCTACAAAATCTGAAACTTTTCAGTGGTTTTTTGATCGTAATTTGGCTTAAACTCAACGGATTTTAGTGTGGTTTGGTTTTTTCTTCTTAAATTTTAATGGAGAACAATTCTGCATTTAAAACTCGATTTCTAATTTTTTTTAACAAAAATGGTTTCATTTTTGGCTCAAAAATCTGGAACTATTCATCGTTTTTTATCGTTTTTGTTCAATATTAATAATAATAATAATAATAAAATGCACTTACACGAATCGAGAACGAATTAAATGGAAAGTTACTTTTTAAACTATCACCAAACCCCAAGACATCAGGGACTCACATGAATGTCAGAACAATTAGGCAACAGTTATCTGTCCATTACACCAAGAAGCTCTCCGGATAGATACGAGAATCCTTCCAGCCGCTCCCGCCCTCGCCCTCGACTGTCGTCATAAATTTTGCGACCCAAGGCATTAAACAAACTAGGACAAAACTCATTTGGTAAACAGTCAGGATATGCAGGATGTGCACAATGGCCTGGGTATGCGTGTGTGTAGAGAATGGTATGTGTGTGTATGGGAGATTAGGCAGCTGCACATGAAAAAAATTCAATCTAGAGCCAAAATAAAAAATTAATTGTTAAAATTCCACATAGCTACATTACATTAAAAATTCTAAAATAAATAAAATTTTCTTTCTTAAAAAAATCTCCATGTTCATTATAATTTCTCCCTGTTTTTGTGCCAGCTCCATCAACACACTGCAAGTGTTGCAGTTGTGAATCTTGAAAGTTTGGGCTCGGTTTTGCCAAAAACTTTTCGTTACCGCTGCTGCCTGCTGGTCATGTTGCCATGGATTTTGCTGTAGAATCTGCATCCTTCTTGCTTTTTTTTTCTTTAAGGGGACTTTTGCATACACCACGAGTCGGAGCCCTTAGCCTTCACAGCGACTTTGGGCCGCAAAAGTTATGGTTGGAACACATCGAAAGCCATGTAGCTTCCAGGCTGCGGTCTTGCTGTGAAACAGAAAAGAGCCTGGGCGGAGGTGGTGGTGGTGCGAAAACTGTGAAAACTGCGAAAATGTGTTAATTAGCCGAATGTGTGTGAGTGAGTGTAATGTGTGTGCCTCGTCTGTTTTTGGGAAAATTAACACTTGTGTGTGTCATGCACAAGACAACTAATTAGCCTGTTTATGGTTAAGTGTGAACCTAATGTAATGAAATGCCCCAAGGGCCCACTTGAATCGGATATTTGATATTTATTTAGGGCTATGATAGGGGCCTGCCTTTCCATTAAAATAATCCTAGTTTGTAGGGAATTAAATCTTTGATTAGACATTTAACCAGTCCTAATTTTATTTAACCACCAAACGCCACATATCCTTAAAAGCTCATTTGAATTGTTTTATATTTCCCAGAATTAAGAGCCACATGTCCTAGTTCATTAATTTAATTGTGAAGTCACAAATTGAACTCCCCACAATTGATGATGCTTGTGCTTCCATGGGTTTGCCATATCCAACATTCCACTCATTTGATTTCATTTGTTATCATCATCAAGTTGATCTGTGTTGGAAATATTGTGAGTGAGAGGATATGTGTGGGGGTTTTGGTCTCAATTTGTGTCTGTCTCTGATTTCTTGTTTGGCTAATTTATGCGCTTCGCTGGATAATAAATTTTATATTTACGTTGAGCAAAAACAAACAGCAGAAGAAACAGAAAGTCACATCGGACTAACCATATGTTGTTCTCTCTCGCAGCCATCTCTGTCTGCTGCTGCCCCTGACAATATGTCATTTGTTCCTAAATGCGCCAGCGTCCTTCGCTAGTCTTTATTTTTTGTGTCCTTCTCCTCCTTATTTATAAATATATTATATATCCTTTGTTGTTGTTTCGATTCCGAACCATTTGTTATCGAATTTGTTTGTGCTTATTTTGTATGCCGAGCGGCGCAAGAGTCCCATCCCATCTCGTCCTCTTCTGTTTCATTTGACGCGATGGTGGGTTGGGATTTCGAATGGGGGTCCAGCGGATTGCCATGGGGCGACATGTGTCCTTGTGGGCTCTGCACGAGCTTCTCCGTTAGCCTCCAACCACCGCCTCCAATATATGCATGTTAATTTGCTGTGATTCAATAGGTTTCCATTGAGTTATGGCGACATTAGGCTTGGAGGAAATCCTCCAGGGATGAGCATTCGTATGCAGGATTTTCCGGGCCACAGGGAAGAGACCACTTGATGGTTGAATAAATACAAACGAATTAACTTTAAATGGGGGCGAATTATCCAACTACCTACTTTTGTAGTGGTTGGGAAAATGCGACGAAGTCTTAAGAAGGCAATATAAATACCTTTTCCCAATGATAAAACTTATTCCTATAACAATAATTTTATCAAAACTTAAACACTTTTCAGCAAATCTATATCGACTTGCTTCCACGATTTTAAATTCAATTTTCGCAAGCCGATGAGCAAGTTTTCCTCAGAATTATTACATTTCACAAATTAAGTAAACTTGTCCCCGGAAAACTTGAAATTTATTTACAAGTAACTTCAATTGATTTCACTTGCAACACTTTTCCCCAACTCATCCTTGGGCCCCCCTGCTTCTCCCTGGGGCATGAAATTATGTTTAACATGTTTTCAAAGGAAATTCTTATAAATGTTTATGCATTTCCGCTGCGCATCCATAAACTGCCTTCGATATACCGAAGCTTATTGAAAACTTTTACAAACTGTTGCCCGATTCCTTGGGGGCACTTTATCTTTATGCCAGCCAAAGCCGCCAACTCGACCCGTTTTCTTGGAGGTCAGGGTTCGGGGTGAAAGGCTGCAGGCCCCAGTTTTCAGTTCCCAGTTCCCAGTTGTAATTTTTGTATACATATTTGTATATGTATAAGCAGCTTGTAGTTGGTGGGAAAAGTGCTCGGAATTTGCCTGTTTTTCCGGCCTTCTGGGGGCGGCAATTGATTGGCAAAATATTGCGGTTGGGATTGGTTGTTCATCGGTTATTTATGCCAAATCACGAACTAGCCTTGATTAGCTTAGGTTAGTTTATATAAATTATTAAAAAATATTTATATAAGGATTCTATTTGGAATGTAGTTTGGTAAATTTAGTTTTTAAAGTAAACTATTGAAGCATTACTGAAATCTTAACTTCTTAAATCTAACTTCGTTTAAAAAATCATTAAAAAAGAATTATTTTAGGTTGTCTTGGAATTTGAGTTGAAATTTTGTAATTAGAAAATAGTAATACGATTTTTTCTTTTTAATTTTAAATAGAAAAACTATATTAAGACACAAGCACACGCTCCTCTTTAAGGCATCCCCACATTAGATATACATTTTTTTCACTCCTGAAATATTTGCATTTACATGCAACATATGCCACCTCAGAATGTTGCATATTAATTCTCCTTCTGTCATTTTTTTCCTGCTTTGTTTTGTTTTCTGAAATGTTATTTCGCCCAGCTTGCTGGGCAACATTTTTTGTTTTTATTAATTTCCGCTTCAAGTTACAGGAGGTTTCATTCATTTCCTCCGTCGCCGGCCGGCCGCCTCATCTGGCAGTTTATCCGGCGCTCCTTGCCAGCGCCATGTAAGGCAATGTAAACTTTTGCTTAAAACAAACAGGCCACGTCACGTGATGGACGGTCAACAACTTCAAGAGAACCAACAATCGAGTTGACGGTCGGCTTGATATGTAAATCATATAGCCAGATGTGTTCAACATATGCAAAGCCCCTATGTTTCCATGTTGATAAATCATAATATGCGCAGGGGATGAAAAGGCTCGGGGATCGGTCCAATGATGGTGTAATGTGTAAATGTATAATGTGCAGCACAAAAATGTTAGATTTATGTAGCATTATTCTACATTTTACCAGTGGAATGCCGTTTCCTTAGCGGAATGGGTGCAGATTATTTATAATGTAAAATATTTAATGCCTCCTGGGACCCTATGATTTCTAAAAAGCTAAAATAAAGCTAAGGAAAGAATTAAAAAAATATATCAAAAAGGTATTTATTAAGGCTGTAAGAAAATAAAATTCTCTAATCTGTATCTCTATCTATTTCTCTATCTATTAGTAATTTTGTATTTATAAAGTCTTGGTTAAGTTTTCCCTCAACAACTAAATTTTTGATTGCAATATTTTTCAAACTTCCTCCAGTGAACACCTCGGCCTTAGGTGCCACGGCTAAGTGCTTTCACGAGCTCCTTTGACCTCTTCAAAGGACTAACATTCCTGTCTGGTCAAAGTTTTTGGACATGAAGACTGCATTTTTCAGCTAAGACCAAGCCACTCCCACGTAGAACATTTTCCACTTTTCCTTTGTTTCCGCATGCACAAAAGTTGTGCATTTCATGGCCCATTTTTTATTCGTGGCTGCTGGCTTTAAATAAAAAAGAACCCCTTGGTCCGGCAGAGCATCCTTGGTACACCTGTTTCAGCAGCAGGAAGCTGGCACGGCACAGTCGAAAATCCAAAATCCGGCGCTTTATGTTTGCGTTAACGTGTGCAAAATCTGATGGTTGGCACTAACTTGCGGATTTAGGTGTTGAAAATTATGTGTAAAATGTGTCACAGTTAAGCTCCGCCATGTTCCAGGCTAAGTTTTCCAGGGCGGGGGCCAAAGTGGGTGGGCGTGGCCGCGCTACGTGGCGAGTGCTAAATGTCGCCCAAGGCCATGCCCCCAAGTGCCGCCCCATAAACCCCCTGTTTCACCCCAGATTTTCTCATTTCCCAGACATTTTCCCAGCTACGCATCCAGCAGGTCACATTTTCGAGTCATAGTTTTCAGCGCGCCCTCCCCCCTGCATCGCCGCTGCATATATGTATGCAGATGAGCGGGACACACACAAAAAGACCGAGGAAAAGCGGGGGAAAACTGAGAAAATTTAAGGATGAGCCGAGGGGTTTCGGTTGGTTTTTCGGATGGCGAAGCGTGTGCATTATACAAATGAGTTTGTGCAATTTTCGACTCAACTTGAACCCAGCTCAATTTTGCAGCCCGGCTTCAGGCTTTCAACTTTAGTTTCAGATTTAATCGTTTGGCCAGAAATTTCGATTAATCAGTATAAAGTCGTTGGAAAGTTTTATGACTTCAACGAGAACGCATTATATATACATACATCTTTCTTTAAGCAAGAAACTTTGCTGAAACAAGTTCCCGAACACATTCTAATTAATATGTGAAAATAATAGATACATTATTCATAAATTAATTATTATTATATATTTATTAAAATATTAAAAATGTTTTATTATAAGTGGGAATAATTAATGTATATGTTAACCAAATAATACTTTTTCTGTTCTGTTTTTATTTTATGTGCTCTTCAAATAAATTCCTTTACTTCTACTTGCTTTAAGACACAAACTAGAGTTTCTTTTATTTCTCTTTTAATTTCTCCTCTCGACTTTCATCTTCATCTAATTGTATTTATCCATCAAAGCCATTTTGTGGCCCTTGTGAGTGCGTGCCTCGTGTGTATCATTAGTCTCAGAGGCTGCAATATGTCCTCTCAATCTCCTTTGGCCCCAGGACCCCACGACCCGCTTGGCACTGGCATCTGATCCACCGCATGCACGTCAGGCTATCAGGACATCCGGCTTTGACCCGGGCGAGCTGCTGTGGCTCTTCGTAATTAAAATATTTATTAAGCACTTTTGGTGCAGGCAACAAATTAATACCAACAGGCCCCCCACACATATATTGCAGGAGGCTTTAAAGCAGCAAGAATAAGAATTTATAAAAAAAAGTTATGGGAACAGTGGAGCAGAGAGGAAAGTACAGAGATCCTAAAATGTATTTAAATACTTTCAAGTTTGAAGATATTTAATTTAAAATAAAGTAAGTAAGTTAAATAAATTATATTTCATTTCACCATTAATAAGCTCTCCTTAAGTTGTTAATAATTATTTCTTCCAGTACAACAGCCCGCAGTTTGCATATTTTTTCTGCCAAGCACCGCAGTGCCGTTGCAACAGCAGCGTCAACATTGCAGTTGCCTGCTGCCAAGTTGGCCAACTAGGCAGAAACGAGGCAGACACTGGCACAGAGGCCGGGGAGCTGCTAACAATCCAGCGCCAGTTGGACGAACAGCTTGCCGGGATGGGCACTCGGAAAATGCAGCTGCTCCACCCTTTGGAGGCCCTCGTACTTTCTGTGACAGCAACCAAGTCTGGTGTGGAAAATCTAAAATATTTATGCGCCCAGAATGGCGTCATCCAGCGGCTCGCATCCATCGTCCTGCCAGCACTTCCTGCGAGAGCTGTTCGTCAAAAAAGTTGGACTAGAAAAGAGGGGGGGTCGAAACAAGTCATACAAATTCAATGAAAAATTGAAAAACTATTAAAATTGTAGATGTAAGCAAATTTGCAAATTTAAAACGAGTTGTTGAAGTTTTAAATGAAATAAAGTCAGGTTGAATGGTAAAAAATGAACACAAGCAGCAGGTAAATAAGTAAATTAAATAAAATCTATAAGTTGATATTTAAATTTAAATTAAAATAAACCTGAAGCTGTTAGGTTAAATTTCTCAATTGCTTAGTATTTAAGTTTAATAACCATATTAACTCTTAATATTTATTTTAGTAGTTCAAGCAGGCATGCCTTTAGAAATCAAAATTTGAATCTACTAAAATGCTTGTATATTTTTGTTTTCATTTGTATTTTGGCCTTGCTGTTGCTATTTTTCTAATGGAGGCATACAACTGGGACAGTTGATTATAAAATAAGGTAAGTAAGGTTATTAAAAATATATATTTAAAATACATTAAATAAATATATATTAATTAGATTACATTTTCAAAATAAAACAAAAGATAGGCCATGCCACGTAAGCAAAAAAAGCAATTAGAAAATTTAAATTGGCCACAGGCAAAGTCGCAACTTAAGCGCATTGAAGATAATTGCAATTTGTATTATGTAAATTGCCAGTGTGAAAAGTAAAAGTGGTCAATCAGCCAAAGGCTGATCAGCACCAGGAAAAATGAGGAGAGAAACGTTTGCCGGAGGAAAAAAACAATGAACAAATTAAGTGCGTGACCCCCCAAACCGAATATTTATTTTTCAATTTGCATTTATGTTTTTTTTTTCTGTGCAACACAATTGTGATAATTGCTTTCGAATCGATAGAGCAGAAATGAAATTCAATCATAAAGTCGGTCGATTTTCCTTCTCTTCTGCCTACTTTGTAGTTTTTTTTTTTTTGCTCACTGGGCATTCATAATTTTATGCATAACGCTTTTTACCCCACCACCTGTGCACTTGACCCACCGATTCGACTTAATTAATAAATTAGATGTTAGTCGAATTGTTTGCAATAAATCGTCGATTATTGGCTTTGCACACTGCCCCATAATTGGTTTTAGTGACTTCACAGAATTTGAATTGTATGTTAAAAAGCGAACGAAAATCGCGGTTTTATATTATGTAGCCTATTAAGTATGGGTAAGAGCTCTAAAATTGATGGCGCGTTGTTTTGTCCGAGGATGTCCGGCTGGAAAATAATATCCGGGACTTTAGATAATAAATTGGGTTTTTATGTTTTTGCTTCTAAATAAATTATTAAGCTAGCTTATAGTTTTTTTCTTTGGGAAATCAATTTGGGTTTTTAAATTGAAAATACAAATTAAATTACGAAAAATTACGGAAATTTCGGATTGTGATTATTCTTTTTAGGAATTATATTCTTTAGATGAATTGCACTTTATTTATTTTTTTTTTTTTAATATATTTCTAATTTTTAAATATATTTCATAGAACTTAGGAGTTGTAAATGAAAGTTTATCTCACAATGCACACTCTCCCTATTACGGGCTACCATAATTTCATGAATCCTAAACCACGAACCTGATTGTCCGAGAAAATCTTCGATTGTCTTTCCCAATTTCCCCCCTCCCTGCCAGAGACACTCAAAATGGTACCCGGAAAACTGGGTCGCCAGTCCAAGTATCTGAAACCGATTGGCAGCAACGAGAGGGGGCTGGGGCAATTGAAATGGCCCACCAACCTGGCCAGGACTTACACACACTCACACGAAGCAGAGAGGCCGGCTCACACAGATGGGGAAACCGCAGAGTCCCTACACGGTAATTATCTAACAAGATTACGCAAAATGTGCCTCCCTGGCGATGGAAACGGAAACAACGACAGCCGCTGCCGTTGCACAGGCAGTAGCAGCGGGAAAAGCTCGAATGCACTTTGAGAATAAAAATATGTAAAATAATATACTAAACAAATATGAAAAATAATATAGAGCAAAGATTAAAGATTAAAGTTTCATAAATATATTTTTAAGGGCTTTGTTTTTAATTTTGTAATATGTACATTACCCCGAACATTATTTAATGGGTATTACATACGATTTTTTAGCCTACTGAAGTAAAAATATAAATGTATAAAATGCATTTAACGTTTAAAGTACCTAAAGTTAAGTTATCTTTTTAGGCAGTGAATTTTTCTTCACTTTTACTTTTTGCTTCTTACAAATATTCGACTGTAGAACTATAAGAAAAAGTGTTAAATTGAAAAAATTATCAAAAGGTTGTATCTGAAGCAGTAAACCTTTTTGTATTATGAACTGTTTATTTATTTTATTTAACCAAATAAATTAAAGATATACATTAAATATATAAATTAAACATTGATTACCATAGAATATACATAAATTTATTTAAATTTCCAACCATTTAGATTAAATTGCCCTTTTTCAATTAAATATTTTCCATACATATTTATTCTGAAAAAAAATGTTTTGCTAAGAAATAAATATTAGTTAAATTAAAACAAAATTTTTCGAGTGTAACAGTACTCAGTGGCATGGTGAAAAGCGGCAGGCGGGTGAACAACGGCTGATGACAGTGGGCAGAATGCAAAATGTTGTTAAGTCGCTGGCAAAACGCTCCGATGCACAAGTGGACTGTTGGGTTGGTGGTTATGGTTGCAAGGATCCAACAGGAACAGGATCGGAGCCAGAGGAAGAGGAGAAGCCGTTTGGGGGGGAAATGAGCGAGGCGAGGCCCGGTAGGCGTTGGATTACGGCTCTTAATCCTGTGAATTTCTCGCTTTTACAACTGGCTTAAAGTGAAAGTGTGTCACTCTCAGGTGTCCTTGCATCTGCTGACGAATGCCGACAGCAGTGGGATGAGCCACAGATGCGGAAATCATTCCTTTTCCCTGATGAGACGAATGTTTGCCAAAGTATTTTCCTGAGGGACGTAAATTCGAATGCAACTAAGCGATTTTTGGCTGGAGAAAGGGGAAAAGTTAAACTGATTTTCGAGTTAAAGTTTTGGAAATGAGTTGGAAAGCTGTGTTTAAGTTTAAGTTGTGAAGCTTTAAGAAAAATGTAAAGAATGAATTGTATATGGGAAGTAAACCAATTGAATGTCATGTAGTTTTTGAAATTTGTTAATGGATATTTTTATTTATTGTCTATTTTACCTTTCTGGTAATTACATATTTTTCTATTTAAAGTCTAACTCTTAAACAACCTTTTGAGTTATTTTGTTTTATTAAAGACTTCCCTACTTCATATATTTTTCTATCATAATATGTTTTGTTATGCATTTTTTTCTTTAACCCCCAATGACTTTTAATATTTATGTTGAATGCAGTTTTCATGAACTCCAGATGCACGTGTAGTCACATTCAGTATTCGATATATTTTATGTATTCTGTTGGGGGTTTATATGTCCTTTTTTTCTGTCAAGCCAAGGTCCTGAAAATCCTGTGTAAAACCCGCATCAAATGCAAATTTTTCCCTTACTCCAACTGTTTGCACTTTTTGTTCAATTCGGTTTCTCGGTTTGTCCTGCGTTTGTTTGCCATGTGTCTGCTTCTGAGGATAATCCCTATTCAACTTTGGTTCAAAGTCTACCTGGAAAGTATTATTCGAATATACATATGTAGGTGTAGATATTTATTATATGCATATTATCTCGGGACAAACAAGTGCAGGCCCTGCTGTGGACATACAAATTAAAAAATTTTTATTTTATTTCAATAATATTTTCTTTTATAGATTTAATTTCCCGATTTAATAAACGATACACTACACCTGGGAATCACTTGATAGACCCACAAATGTGCCCAATATTGACACGATACGCGTTGGAATTGCACGATGGTTTGTTTTGTCTGCCGATTTGGTGTTTGGTGGACAAATTTCCGAAACGCTTTTGTGTTAAATTTCTGCGGCTGCGATTTGCGGTGGCTGTGCAAATGTTTTGTTATATAACGCCGCTTTTAATTGATTTTCCATGTGCGGTCCGGTTGGTGGGCTTGCATTCGTTATAATGAACTGCAATTAATTTAGGAGACTGCGATTGAAAAAACCACACAACAAATAAAGAAATAAATTGAATGGAATTTAGTGCGAATTGTTTTACACAATAAACGCCCGAAAGGTGGCTGCTAAATGTTAGAAATTACTTGCTGTTGTCATTTGCAATTATTTAAATTAGTAAATTTGTACATTTTTATTTAAATATACAAATAATAAGCTATATTTTATATTAATTAAATTTGTAATGTCTTTAGAGAACTCACCCCATCAAGGTAATCCCGGGAAACCGCTTGAAAGTAAACCAAGTCAAGGCCAAAAAGGCTTTACGGGGTGAAAGCAAACCACATCAAAATCAAGTCAAGTCAAAACCTAGACAAACACACTTGTTAGCTTATCATGTTACCCATGTTAAGCGTATTAATGGCAGCGAGGACGACGACAACGATGACGACAACAATAAAAGGGCGTCAGCCAGGCAAGGAACCGAGGAGCAAACAAGCAAACAAAACAAACATCAAGGACTCCGACTCGGTGGAGGAAGAAGTGAAATATTAATAGCCAGCTACTAAAATAGCAGAGGCAAAAATCCAAATACAAGACACAAAGAATCAGCATCGGGGCCCAAAGAACCAACGAGTTTTGAGGTCTCAGGATACTGCAGGGGTTTATGTGGTTCGGCGGGTGGCTTTAAGCCACTTCGTAGGTTCTGGCTCAGACAGAAAACTTGGTATGCAGCCAACCGTGATGCCCTCACCCACATTCCACTCTAGCTTCACTCCCCACAGCCGTTTCATGCCATTCTCCTCGTGTTTGTGGGACTGAGTTTAGCCTCAAAATTGTGTGCGGATGCCTGTTAATGTGTCATCTTGCCGGATTCGCGTCTGTGCCTTTTATATGGTCTACTATATATAGAATTTAACGCAGAATTTATGTCACTGGCAGTCGAGGAATTCATTAGTTTCAGAGCCACCGAGTGAATTGATTAGAACTTTTGTTAATTACGTGGAAATTAAGCAAACGAAAGAAAGACAAAGACTGGAAGTGATCTTGGGGTTAGTAATGAAATGAAGTAAATTATTTTTAAGGTAAAGTTAAAGGCGTAGAACAACATATATATACATTTTAGAATTTCCCCTTTTGGTTTAATCTATAAATTCCAAACTGCATTTCAACGAATGCTTTTATCAAGCTTATCGCCCAACTGGTGCCTGTCTCTTTCTAAATATTTTTGCTAAAAACTTTTCCGGCCATGTTTTTATCGTACTCGCTCCTCTTGGCATTGTTTGGCCTTTTTAAATATGTATGGGCATAAATTGGCGTATTCATTGACAACACAAGCGTTAAGCCAGGGGGCGTGGCCATTTGTCATGTTAAACGTTAAACACAAACCAAACAAAGGCCAGGCAGGAGTCTCTCTATGCTGCCATATATATTGACATATTGCCGGGCTTTAGTTTCCTGTTTTTGATACGTCTGAATACTGAATACTGGCCACCAAGCGACCGCGCCATAAAAATAATCAACATAAATTGTGAAGAGGCAAACGCGGCCGGCAGCAGCTGGAAGGGGAAACAATAACAATAAAAATAATAAAGCAAAACAATGCCAGAATATTTATGGGCACTACGTTAGGCCCTGCGAAAAAAAAAAGAAAGCAGAGAGAAAGAAAGATTGTTATGTGCCCAAATGACTGTGAAAAAAGAGGAGCGCGTCTCCCGCTCGCCCGGCCGCCTGTCTAAATTTACTTTTGTCTGCGTCTGGCAGCGTAAGCAAATCAACAAAACCAGCACTGGGCCAAATGCTGCACTGGGAATTGGCCAACACAAACACACAGATACTCCAGACACATCCACTTAACACCACCCACGCGGCACTACTCACAGATACATTCTGTGATACGAGGCTTTTACATTATATTATTAGGTTTAGACGAATAAACCGAACGATCCGTTCGGTTTGGTTTTCCTTTATTGAATGATAATGTTGAGCTGATTTTGGGTTCAGCTAACCCGCACATATCTTGCTTAAGTCTATATATTCTGAAGTATACATTTATACATGTACATATGTATGCAGAAGGCATGCATATGTTATGTATAGCTTGACCATTTGAGCTGCAAAGTGCATGCTCAGCATTCTCACGCTCCGCGATCGGCTTATGTGTAAGCGTTAGATCGTATTACTTTTGCGCTGGAATGCTTATGTTATTGTTGTGGTCTTTTTGGGTATTTGTATATTTGCGTTAGTCATACAAAATGTTGCAATGTATAAACGTTAAGTTATACCCAATCTTTTTATGCATTGGAAGGGTAGATATGCTACACCTCCCTTTTTAAAGAAATGACGTAATACATGTAGTCATTTAGTTTTAGTGTGGATATATATTTTTAAAATGAAATGGATTTGT
>VNJV01010281.1:0-12050 GCA_008042635.1 Drosophila nikananu
CTTCGGCATGCCGAAGTTTAAATACCCTTGCAGTAAGTAAGAAGAAGAAAATTCTTCTGACTTTTTCGTTTTCTCGGGTACTGACATAAGGTAAATGTTGCGAAAGAAAAATGTTGCTAACGAGAAATGTTGCGAGCGAAAAATGTTGCGAACGAATTTAATGAATTTATATATATTCCTATGGCTGCTATATGATATAGAGGTCCGATTTGAATAAAATTAAAACCGAAATTCTGGAATAACACAACATGTCTATGTCTCAAATTTCATGAAAATATGTGAAAAATTGGCTTAGTTAGATTTTTTCATCAAAATTTTCTGATCGGTCCTATGACAGCTATATGATATAGTTGTCCGATTTTGATCAAATTAAAACCGAAATGCAAGAATAATACAAAATGGCCATATCTCAAATTTTATTCAAATATTGTAAAAATTGGCTAAGTTATAATTTTTTTCATTAAAATTTACCGATCTTTCCTATATAGCTATATGATATAGTCGTCCGATCCGGCTCGTTCCGACATATATAGCAGTGCGAGCATATAGGAGCATATCTGCAAAGTTTCATCCAGATAGCTTTAAAACTGAGGGACTAGTTTGCGTAGAAACGGACAGACGGACAGACAGACGGACCGACGGACAGACGGACATGGCTAGATCGACTCGGCTGTTGATGCTGATCAAGAATATATATACTTTATAGGGTCAGAAACGTCTCCTTCACTGCGTTGCAAACTTCTGACTAAAATTATAATACCCTGCAAGGGTATAAAAACAGAGTTTCCTAAAAATGTTTTATTCTGACCGTTTATAAGTGGAGCAATCTTGTGTTCTTAAGCGCACAATTAAAATTGTCTTCCGGTGCTCAAAACCCTTTTTGATAAATATGCTATGCTAATAAATTGCTTATTTGTAAGTTGATTTGGTGATCTTTTTTTTCCTTTTTTATTTGAACTTGTTAATAACCCATTCATGTGTTTCTAGTTTTAAATGTATTTCATAAAGGTATTAATTGTCAACCTTTCAGTTATATAGAAAAGACACCTTTAAATAGAAAATATTTTTTTATTGGGAACTTATTGAACTTTCAATAGCTTTTAATTAAACGGTTATTTGTTCATTTGCTTTGTAGGTTATTCGCTGTCTTAAAAACAAGTTCCGGCAATCGGCGCTAGACGAGCCATGCGCTCAAGAAATGATAAAGATCTTGCAGGATCAGGCTCTTAACTACAAGCTGAATCCACTCCTACAATTTTTCTGCAAGTCTGAGATCCAGGAACTGTGTAAGGCCAACATGGAAGCCGACGAGCACGGCCAGGTGGCAGAGTGCTTAAAGACGGCCTTTTTGCAAAAGCAGATTATCAATAGAGAGTGCCAGATGGAAGTCGCTACACTAATCGCCGAAGCTAAAGCTGACATCCACGTCGATCCCATTCTGGAGAATGCCTGCATTGTTGACTTACTCCGGTACTGCTCCAAAGTGGCAGCCGGCAACGGAAGAAGTGAGTTACTCTAAAGTCTACATTTTATTGGATTTTTACATATTTTATTTAACACATTTTCAAAATTGTCACACTTGAAAAAATATTTTAATGTGTATTGCAGAGCTAAGCTGCCTTCGAACTCTGTTGAAAGACACTCCCAACTCGCTTGAGGCGGATTGCCGCGAGAAGTTGGAGAGGCGCATCGAGATGTTCCACAACGCGGACGATACGCTGGCTCTGCCGCCGGAGGATGTGCAGCAGCTTGTTCAGCAGGTGGTCGCATCGCCGGCACGCAGATTCTTCCTTGTGATACTGATGAGTGTAACGGGATTGGTTTTCCTCACCGGCATATTTTTGGGAAGGGCCACCAAACGTGCAATGGGTCTAAAGAATAAATAATAACAATAATAGTTTTACTAAGTAGTTGCTGTGTGTAACCAGAGTGTGTGTGTCTGTGAGCTTGTTGCTTTTCCATTTGGCTAAACCATGACCCGGATTTGATCATCCCCTGCCCTTCCACCACCGTCCCCTCACTCTGCCTGCCTTTTGAATATTTTTATAACCAATTTGTGGCCTAATCGTGTAAGACCAAAAATTAAGCGAAAAAAAAACAAAATGATTAAATATGATAGTTTCATTCTTAGGGCCTTATTTTGTGTTATAATTCTTTTTATAAATATATTCCCTGTATATTAAAACGTATTTTTGTAAACAATTTCTCTTGCGTTTGAAATACCTCATTGGGCAACAGGTGTGTTTCAATCGAAGAATGCACGCAAACAAATGTAGAAAAAACTACTAAATTGAATTATTGAGCAATTTTACGCCCTGTGTTGTTTTGTGTTCTGCGGCTCAACAAGAAGCTAGGTATTTTATTGGCAGTATATTTTGTTGAGCCTGGTGGTATATTTCACCGACGACTTGCAGGCAGCGGAGACGTGGCCTTAATTAGTCTGGTGAAGCTCATCATTGACATCTTCTGCATCTTCTGCATGGCGAACGAGGTCCCGTGGTGGAGGCACCGGTGGCGCGAGCCATCCGTCTTGTGGAGTCCTCACAGTCGTTTTGAAAACAATGAATACAACAACTGAAGGCCCAATATTCTAAGATTCGTAATTCTTACCCTCCTCCGTTTTGGGCAGTCCGTAGCCCAGGCCAACTTAAACTTAAACTCGTGAACTTAAAATAAAAAATGTAAAAAGTAATTAAAGATTCCTGTAAATATAAGTATAAATATATAATGACAAATATAAATACCTGTGTTCACTCTTTTCCGCACCACCTTTGAGGTACAGTGATAGGCGCGTTTTTTTTAAAGTGGTATACCCTGTAGGCCTACTCCACTATTTATACTAGTATCTTGTACTAATTATTATGAATTGCTTAAATGGTATCTTGTACCAATTATTATTATTTGGTTTGGTTAATTAGTATCTTGTACTACTTATTATTATTTGTTTAACTAATATCTGTAACTACCACTCGATGCACGACTTATCGTTTACCCTTAACTCAAAAAGGGGAAGTACGCCAAAAAGTCGTTCGTATAGCTCTGTGCCATTACTTTCAATGTAAGCTGCACTTACTAGAAGCTTTTTAAGGACCTTTCTTAAAGACTCTCTCCATTTTAATCCAGTGTTATCTAGAAGGTCGTTAGTAGCGTGATTTGCTATATACAGCGCAACTTTTCACTTTTTCTTGTCACTTCACTTGTTAAGCAGCGCAACAATGTTTATTATCACAGAATATACTTTGTAAGCAGTGTTGCCAACTATTTGGCTATTTTCTGGCCAGATCTGGCCAATAACCAATTTTGGCAACACTTCTTCCGTTATTCAAAAGTAGCGTCGAAAAGCCTTCCTAGTAGCAAGAACAAGAACAAGAAGAAAAATGGAGAAATTGCTTGAAATTCGGGCAATGATTCTTAAGCATACAAACCAGCTTAAAATCCACATAGAAAATCAGGTAAAAAAATGTTAGACGACATTGATCGGGTGATCAATGCAACTGATTCTGGAACTGTACTGGATCTGTCAGTAGAAGGAAGTGGAGGCGGAGTAGTTCCTCAGGTGCAATATGAACCGCAAGTGCAGCAGAATCCGCAGCAGCAGCAGCCAGTGAGTATAAGGAACTAGCTTTCAAAGGAGCCACAACTAAACTCTTCCTCCTTGTAACTGGCATGAACGCGGGCCTGAACAACAACTCGACGGTGGCTCCCAATGTGTCCCTATCTCCCACCAACCTGCCCTCGGACGCCCTCAACCCGAACTTTGCTCAGCAACTCAGTCCGGGTAGCAGCACGCCCTACCGTCCGCAGCCAATCAAGGTAAGCTTTGGCTTGAGGGAAAAAGTGCGAAAGAGTATTTAACTCACTTTCTGTATTCCTTCCGCAGACTACTCCCCACAGTTCCCGCAGCCTGGACAGTGCTTGTCTCCGCAGCAGCAGCAGCAAGAGGTGAGCGATGGACATTCCAACACGCCCTTCGGCACCAACTCGGATTATTTTTCTAACCGACGAGTCCGAGTCCGAGTCCAACACTAATGATGAGCTTGAGGAGGAAATGAACTTGTAAGTTATGTTATGTGGGTTCTCATATTCTTTTATTCTAATATCCTTGCTTTTTCCAGTATCTGTGGCAGTGCAATTTCCTCGCCCTCAAAGGAGCCCAGAACTAAGGGGCAAATGGCCAATAAGATGATTGATCCAGTACCGAACGTGCCCATAACCAAGGTCATCAATTCGCTGGACAACATTCGTTACTACAACGAGGTAGCCATCATCTTTATGGGCGACGACGACCCGCACGAGATCGGCTTCCAGCAGGGTCAGCGAGTTGTCAGGATCAACAACAACGAGCCAATGCCTTTGAGCTTCAAGGATGCCTACAAATCCTTTAAGTTGGATGGAAAATGGCATCGCATCCGCTTTGGCACTCCTTCGCGCGACATATATATCGACGAATTTAATTTAAGCAAGGGTCAGAAAATTCATTTTTAAAATCTTTTACATTTTGGTTACAACGGCGAAAAAGACTAAATCAAACTTAAAATCAGTCTATTGTATAACTAGGTATGAATGTTTTCATTTATTTAGAGCAGATGTTTCTTTATAGTATTTTCCCTTATATATGTACATTTTAAGTTGATTGGGCGCTTAAAACTCCACATTTGCTCGCTGTAGCCTGTCATTGTCAGGATCGTCAATCGCAGCCGTCAGAGATTCCAACAAATCGTCACCTTTAGTAACATTTAAATTGAGTTTATTATATGGACCACTTGGACTTGTCATGGGACTAAGTCCCTTGGGCACGCCGTCGATCGCAAACGATGTCCATAACTCCACAATTTTCTGGGACATCAGTATGTCTTGTCCCTTAAGGGGGTGGGTGGCGAACAGATAAATGTTGTCATTCGAATGATGAACTCCTCCATTAAATGGGTAGTGGGAGTTGCCAAACTCGTAACCAAAACGAGTGAATTCCCCTTCGTACTCAAAACTATACACGTAGACCGGCGTCGTGGGCTGTTGGGTAAGAATTTTACCGGCTAGAGCTATCACTGGCGACTTCATGTAAATTGTCGAGGTGAGCTGTATGAAATTATGGTTTAGATTCCGTTAGAAATATGTGTGTTCATTAGAATTTTCAATTCATATTTTTCTTCAACTCACATCAAAGTACGAAGGCACAGCAAGTTTGTGGTCATTGCTATTAAGAATTGATGGCATGAAAAGCATTTTATTTAGTAAATTTTCTGTGAGTCCGGTCTTATCGTCAATTAACAAGTCACGGATGCCCTGGGAAATCTGGCGTACGGTCAATAAACTTACACTAGATACCTTGGCGACCAGAGCATCATAAAAGCCTAAAAAATGTAGCAAATAATGGATTAAAAATATTATACAATTTAAATTAACATTTCTGATTTCAATTATTGACTTATTGAGGAATAAAACTAACCAAAAACAAGAAAGAAAGCTAACTTCGGCACACCGAAGATTGTATACCCTTGCAGCTTACAATTGGATCATTATAATTTAATACAATTCCTATGACAGCTCTATGATATAGTAGTCCGATCTTGATGAAGTTAAAACCGTCATCAATATCTGTCAAACTATCAAAAATTTGCGATCGTTCCTATGACAGATATAGGATGTGCCTTGCAATGTAGCCTAGTTACTAGAAATCCCAGGAAGACCAACTGGGATCTTTTCTGTTTTGAACTTGAGCCAGAGGCTGCCCCACCCGTCCGATAACATAAATAGACGAGTAAGAGCGTGAAGCTCTAAGCCGTCATCTCAGCCTCATCTCAGAGAGTGAGTCACCAACCTACCTCTTCGGGACTGGAGTGTGCCCACACCTGCACGTGACTATGGTGCATAGACTGTTTCATCAAAATAGCGTACAATGGGCATTATAAAGTTTCAGCCCATACAAATCACCTGGACCAGATGGAATCTATCCATGCTTGCTGCAGCGGGGACTGCACCTAATCGCACTGGTCCGTCTATTTCGAGCTAGTCTCCTGCTCGGACACATACCAAGCAACTGGGCTAAAGTAAAAGTCGTGTTTATCCCAAAGGTAGGGAAGAAAGATTCCCAATTGCCAAAATCATATCGACCGATTAGCCCTAGCTCCTTCTTCCTTAAAACTATGGAGAAGATAATCGACCAGCATATCAGGGAGGTGAATCTCAAGCAACTTCCCCAAAATAAATACCAATATGCGTATCAAGCAGATAAATCAACTGAGACAAAAATACCCTAACGGTGGGCTGGGTGCCTGGGCATGAAGGCCATATAGGAAACGAGGTGGCAGACTCCCTAGCTAAACAAGGGGCGATGACACCATTAATCGGCCCTGAGCCGTTATGTGGACTATGCTCAGGAAACGGGAGGAAACGGAGATAAATCGTCGCTGGAGCGACAGCGCAGGGCTGAGACAAGCCTAACATTATCTCGACCCCCAGATGACGCGATCAGAACGCATCATCAACCTACCAAAGAGCGAAATTCGCACTCTAACAGGCTACCTATCGGGTCACTGCAACCTTAGGTATCGCCTTAAGAAATTAAAGATTTCAGAAATCGACACATGCAGATTCTGCGAGATGAAGCAAGAAACATCAGAACATATTCTATGTGATTCATGTGATATTCAACATCTAGGAGGTGAACTTATTTCCCTCAACAGGATTTGGGAACAAATAGACCCTACCAAAGTGCTCTCTTTTATTAGAAGCCTAGGAATAGGGGCTCTACCCTAATCCTACAGGCCGGCACAAAAGATCTAACATCTGGTCGCAGTGCAACAAGCCCCTTGTAACAATAATATATCTGCAAAGTTTCATGCATATAGCTTCGAAACTGAGGACTAGTTTGCGTAGAAAAGGACGGGACAGACGGACATGGCTAGATCGGCTCGGCTGTTGATGCTGATTAAGAATATATATATGTACCTTATAGGGTCGGAAATGTCTCCTTGCAAACTTCCGAATAAAATAATTTAAAATTTACTTTCAAACCGTTGGTTTTTTTAGGATTTTAAGAAATACATATGTATATGTATAGTAGTATTGTGTTTAAGTGTTCTTTTGATGTGCTTTTATTTTTGCACAGAGTTTAAAGAAACAAGTAAGAACGACTGAACGACTTTTATATACCCTGTACCAAAATATATCGCCGCTTTTGCCTATCGAGACTTTTGCCTATTAGAGAAATGTAAACAAACTCGCTCTTTGCAAAACCACCACCATCTCATGCACTTGCGTGTGCAAGACAGAGACAGAGATAACCCCTCCTCTCTTTTTTGCGCACGGGAGTTAGTTTCTTGCGCTCATCAGTTTTGTTGTTGTTTTTTGGGATGCACCTGTTGCTAGCTGCCAAATAGATAGCACACTGATAAGTAAATAACTTTTGTGTTTTTCACCCGATCTTTACCAGATTTTCGGTATTGATTCATGTTCTACATATGCAAAAAAAGAAAAATCTATGGTTATATTTGTGGCTGCAAAATGTTTTTAATGATTTGCGGGGGAGTGGGAGAGAAATTTTTAAATCTGAAACAAACTTGATCTGCGTGCAAAACATTCCGACCTACATACCGAGTTTGGTGGCTCTAGCTCTTATAGTTGCTGAGATCTAGGCGTTCATACAGACGGACAGACAGACATGGCTATATCGACTTGGCTGTTGATGCTGATCAAGAATATATATACTTTATGGGGTCGGAAATGCTTCCTTCTGCCTGTTACATACATTTGCACAAAATGAATATACCTTTGTACCTACGGTACATGGTATAAAAATAGATAACTGAGGCAAATTTAATTCTAAAAACTGAAAGTGTATTTTAAATGCAACTTACTTGCCAGTACGAAGGATCCATCATGTTCTGTAAATCCTGTTAATAGTGGAATCTTCCTTTGATAATTCGATACCAATTCACTAGGATGCTGTGGCAGGATTCCTTGTAAATCACCCATAACTGGCGAAAAAGTCTCTGTTGTCGTGGCTTTCAAAATATCCAAAACATTAGCGTGTCGTAAACATTTAAAGATTTGATCATTATCGTCGCAGTAAAGACAACCCAACTGGCTACAGATTCGTCGAGCCTGCCCCAGTGGGTCCTTGTTAATGGCCCAATGGGCTAAAATTGAACCAGATTGCACAATTGCTTGCTGGAACAAATTCTTTCCAGTTTTGGGACTCAAAAGCAAAGTGCTGGCTACTCCGGCTCCAGCGCTCTGGCCAAAAATGGTTACTTTGTTTGGGTTACCACCAAACCGACTTATATGCAGTTGCACCCACTCAAGGCCCATTAGAATATCTGCAATGGGGGAATTTCCCGGAAACTCTTTTGTGTAGGTCGACAACCAGCCCAAAGCTCCCACCCTGTAATGAGGTACAACTAGAACTATATCCTTCTCCAAAAGATAGTTGGGTGGATGATCTTCGGCGGATCCATTGTAGTAGCCTCCACCATAGATGTAGAACATCACAGGATGGTTGGCAGTAAGCTGTAATGGCAGATACAAAATGTTTGCTAAAGAGTTGTAGTGCATACATATATTTGATTTGCTGGTAAATTAATAATTTAAATACTTTTACAACAAACCAATCTTTAAATCTAAAATTTTTTCCTAATTGCAAAATCATTCTGACATACTCACATTTTTTGTATAGACTGACAGGTTAAGGCAATCTTCTAGTTCAGCATCTGACAACTGGCCATCCAGATTAGTTATCACAGGGCAACGTTGTCCAAAGTTCAATGCGCTGATGGTGTGAGTCCAGGGGGAACGGGCCACAGGTGGCTATCATTGCCCAGAATAGAGAGTAGAAGGTTTTTTAATCCGTCATAGACTCACTTATCAGCTAAGACGACGTAATTCACAAAAGCCATTAAAATAACTATAAAATTTAGGTTTCCAGATTATTTTAATTATTATTTCATGTTACATTCATACACTTTTAATTTCATATCAGATGTATACACTTTTAATATTAATAAACTTAGATGATTATAGTTTTAAAAGTATATTTATTTACCATATACTACCTTTTACCAACACTCTCAGTTACTTTCTTCTGACTTACCAAAAAACGCAACTCCTCTACGGGCGGCTCGGCATAGGGAATGCCACGGAATTGCATAAAGGTCTGATCTGTCCAAGCGGTTCTCCCGAAATTTCCTAGAACTTTCCCCTGGTTGTTGGATAAATCCACAGTCACCGTTTGTGTAACTGCGTCTGCTTCGCCGCAGTTGCCGGTGAGAGAGATCACCAGAGCAGCGGTCAGTGCAGCAGCCACTACACTGCACAGCGTCAACATAACGTATACGCCGGGTCTACGCATAGCACTGGACTGATTTCGACTTTGAACGAAAGCGGGAACCAAATGATTGTTCAACGAATAGAAGGCAAGATTGAGGAAAGCTTCGCGCGGTGACGTGTCTGACGCGTCTTTGGTACAGTGATGGATAGAACATTAGAAATAGAAAATAGGGTTAATCAAGATGTGAGCGGCTGATTTTCTTAAATCAAAATTTTTTCACAGTATTTTGTTTAGCAAACATGCAGCTTTTCAGTACTCCCAAGATACTGTCCCGAGTTAATAGCTGGTTAATGGCACTGTCCAAAAAATTCAATGCGAACGACAAAACAGTTTAAATGAATGGCCTCAAAAAAAATACTTTAGGCTCCCTAATTCTCAACTATCTTAAAAACTATTATCAACTTTAAAAAACAGAGTTTTCTAAAAATGTTATATTGTGACTGTTTATTAGTGAGCGTGGAGCAATCCTGTGTTCTTAAGCGCACAATTAAAATTGTCTTCCGGTGCTCAAAACCCTTTTTGATAGGGGAAAAGTGGGGGTCGTGGACACTGTGGGGGTTGTGGACACCCCTGTGTAACTTTTGACCCAGGACAGATATGACGGATCTTTCAAATATCATGTGTGCGCTATTGAAGCTCGATTGTTTTGTGCCAAATACCAAACGGAACGGACGCGTCTGCTTTGTGTCCCGGAAAAATGCATTTTTTCACGCTGAAAAAAATCTCAAAAGTTTTATTGCACGTTTTTAAAAGTGTCACCGTGTGAAGTGTGTTAATTAAGAAGGTAAGTGCAATAGATTTTTTAACGTGAAATTTAGTTATGTTTAAGATTCCACACCGGGTTTGGACAAAAGTTTCACAAAAAAAATTTTTTTCATATGATTTCAAAACGACTGCTTGAGGCAGTTGTGGACAATGAAATGTCGGGGGTTGTGGACACCCAATTTTTTTTTGACAAATCGTTAAATATCGCCGTTGATGTCAACATAAATGAGGTAAATAAGTAAATATATTTTAATAATGTTTTTGTAATTTTCTTCGATGTTTTTATTCATGTCGCTCAAGAAAAATTCGAAAAAAGTCCAAGTTTTAACAGTTTTGAAGCAAAAGGCAACGGCAGCCGAAAAACCATCTAAGCGCGATCGGACATCAACGCCAGCCAAAACACCCCTAAACGTGCCAAACAATCTAAGCCTTCCAAGAAGCAGAAGTCGTCGGACGAGGAACATAAGGACTTTTTCATCATTTTCATAAAGATGTTGCCAAAAAAATTGACCGCCTCCAACACCGTTCACTGCAATGAATGTGATCGGCCAGTGCACTTCAAGTGTGCTGACATGCGCGAATTGTGATTCTAATGGAGAATGATGTCATGAGTAGTATTTTTTTTTGCCTTACAAATGAATAAACTTTCATTTTTTCTTCATTTGATTGCGTTTAACTTGATACTTTCCTAATTTTAGCACATTCTACAAAGGTGTCCACAACCCCCCTTAAAATCTGGAAGTGGCAAAAACGACTATTTTACAAAAACTTAAAACTTTTTCTTTCAGTGATAGATATCACTGTAATTATTCGAAAACTAGTTAGCTAAGGTCTTTAGCTTTCCATTGATATGCATATATCCGCATAATACGCTCCAGGTAAAAAGATATAAGTGATTTAAAAAGTGGTGTCCACAACTGTCACCTTTCCCCTAATAAATTGCTTATTTGTAAGTTGTGATACATATGTATGTATGTTCGTTTTTCGTATACCTTAGCATAACGTTTATAAAAAATATTCACGTAGTTCTATTCTAGTAATATTTCCATAACTGTATGTATTTTCGCTTGAACGAATTCGTAATCTTGATTGTTTTCTTATCTGCATAACGTAATTCAATCCAATTCTTGCCAATTCTACAGGTACAAATTGCAGGTCGGGACAATTAATTTACTATCTCTAGTTTTCTTATAATAATTTGTTAGCTTAATTAGCTTTTAAAACGTGGTTTGGTGATCTTTTTTTTCTATTTTTATTTGAACTTGTTAATAACCCATTCATTTGTTTCTAGTTTTAAATGTATTTCATAAAGGTATTATTGTCAACCTTCCAGTTATATAGAAAAGACACCTTTAAATAGAAAATATTTTTTTATTGGGAACTTATTGAACTTTCAATAGCTTTTAATTAAACGGTTATTTGTTCATTTGCTTTGTAGGTTATTCGCTGTCTTAAAAACAAGTTCCGGCAATCGGCGCTAGACGAGCCATGCGCTCAAGAAATGATAAAGATCTTGCAGGATCAGGCTCTTAACTACAAGCTGAATCCACTCCTACAATTTTTCTGCAAGTCTGAGATCCAGGAACTGTGTAAGGCCAACATGGAAGCCGACGAGCACGGCCAGGTGGCAGAGTGCTTAAAGACGGCCTTTTTGCAAAAGCAGATTATCAATAGAGAGTGCCAGATGGAAGTCGCTACACTAATCGCCGAAGCTAAAGCTGACATCCACGTCGATCCCATTCTGGAGAATGCCTGCATTGTTGACTTACTCCGGTACTGCTCCAAAGTGGTAGCCGGCAACGGAAGAAGTGAGTTACTCTAAAGTTTACATTTTATTGGATTTTTACATATTTTATTTAACACATTTTCAAAATTGTCACACTTGAAAAAATATTTTAATGTGTATTGCAGAGCTAAGCTGCCTTCGAACTCTGTTGAAAGACACTCCCAACTCGCTTGA
>VNJV01010286.1:9288-30086 GCA_008042635.1 Drosophila nikananu
AGTCAGTACCTGTCGGACGGATATATCTTTTGGATACCTTAGAAAATTCAGGAAATTATTAGAAAAAAAATATTTATAAGCTTGTGGCGCTTAATGTCGAACAAAAGCACCTCTAGCACACACTAAATAGCTGAGATTAATGTGAGAAATTAATATCCAACTTTGTGTCGATTTAAACTAATATTAAGCAAACATAAATTGCAATTAACTTAACGCCTAAGTAAGCCTAAAAGTAAATGTTTCAGCAACAAGATATAATGGATTCTGATCAATATAACCACTTCTGTCCGCCGTCTGCCCATCTTTGATTTCAGAATTAGAGGTCTGATTTAATAGAAATCTGACAATTATTTATTAACTTCCAGTATGGTTGATTCGTTGTTAATTGATGGATTAAATCAACTGAAATCCGAGGGTAGGGCATCTGAATTTCGACTTTCCAAAGTTGCCTCTCTTTTTACGAAATTCTATTTGCAATTCTTTGTTAATTTAAAGTAATTTTTCTTTCCTAAACTTTGATTCAATGTTGCAAACTATTTTGCAATTAGTAATACAAACTTTTCTTTCTAAAGTTTCCAAAGTTTGCTTTCACAGGAACACTTTCCTGTAAATCTGAACAACAATGGATTGCAGGCGAAAATAACTTTGCTTAGCGGTGAACAATGGACTCACCTTTGACCAGAGTAAGGATGCCCAGCGGCATGACCAGAACGGCGACCATCAGATCGGTAATGGCCAGCGACATGAGAAAGTAGTTCGTCACATTCTGTAGCCGGCGTTCCCAGGCGATGGCCAGGCAGACGAGGATGTTCCCGGCGGCTGTGCCCAGGACCAGGACGAGGGCTAACAATGCCCAGTAGTTGTTCGCGTCAAAGGGCACGTCGGCTACAGTGGGCCAAACGGTGGCATTGGCTCGGCTGGCGTTCCACCTGCCCGCCAGAAGGGGATTATGGTGATGGCTTCCGTTGCCAATTGGTAGCACCCCCTCCCTCTCCTCCTCCTCGGCTGTCCAGAGCTCCAGCTGCTCGGCGCTGCTCCAGTCCCCGTCGCCGAATCCGACGCTGTCGTTGTAGGAACCTAGCGAGGCATACACATCCTCTTCCATTCCGCGTTATTATTCCTATTGTGCGCTCTACTCGGATCCCTGCTGCTGCTGCAAAATCCGCATGCTAATTAGGCGACGCATATGCAACAGAAAAATAGAAAAAGGCAATGGCAATCGGCAAAGCCCTTGCGCGTGGATTCGAATTGCAAATGTAAAATGGCGGAAACGGCAGCACCGGAAATAAGCGGAAGAGCAAGACGACTCACGGCACTAGGACAACGTCGATGGCGATGGCGATGGCGACCGAACGGATATTGGTGGCAAACATTTTATGGCACTAAATTGCCGGAAGTTTGTGCTGCAATGAAGAAACAGAGGGAATGGGAAAATTAAAGAAAACTATTTGAATAAAAAGAGATTCAGGGATTTGTATGCTTTACACTAATTTTGTAGCAGTTGGTACAAAGCTATTTTCTTATATTGTGTTTACTTTATGTTTTATTTGACTGACAGTATTTGACGATCATATCATTAAGTCAACTTTTTTAGTAAAGCTTTGGTGGTAAGTTGTTATTCGATTCTTAACTAACTTATTTGTTTGTCTTAAACTTGAACTTCGAACCTGCCAACTATCGCGATCTTAAGTTCACCTTAAACTGGAGGCAACATTAGGACAACTAAGCTTAATTAATAGGAGATACTGCTACAGGCACCGAACAAATCGAAGGACTTTATTAAAATACAAAAAATACCCTTCGTCGGGTTTCAGCAGAACGCCGCGAGTAATAATTAATGGGCCCCATAAATTATCCCCGCCCACAACCGCCAGCGCCGGCGCCCCCGGTTGTTTACCCGATTAACCGTTCTCAATTCAGACGATTGGACGACATAATTGCATTTGATTTGCAGGAATCAAGGGCGAATGCCGGGCGAAGGGCATTTGAATAATCGAGATCGATATTGATAAGCAGCAATAGCAGAAATCAAATCAATTCTCCGTATGCGTATGTCACAAACATGGATAATTAATTGAGACATATTTCACGGAACAGACAGGGGCCGAGAATTCAGGCACCGAATTCGACCTCAAAAGGCCCGGGGAACCGCAGGCGGAGACCGCAGGCGTCGGTGGACTGTTTGAGGCCCCAAAACAGCACTGAAATGAAATTTATTTCCAAAACAAAGGAATAACACAATCCCCCAGCCGCAGAAGCATAACGGGGAGTGGTCAGGTCGTCCCACCGAGCAGCGACTGGAGTGGGCTATTTTAGAAGCGGCTCTGAGGTCGGCCAGACAAACAAGTAAGTAAAACACACCGGGAGAAAATCAATGGGCAGAATTGGTGATAGCTTTTGCATCATCATGTCATAAGTAATTTCATAAGAAGGACTATAGGGCAACATTTTCTTTCACTGCAGGCACAGCAGCAGGCACGACATCGCAGAAAAGTACACAACAATCGAGGGATCGAAGGAGTGGGGCTGCGGAGTGGAGCAAATCGAGCAACTTTGGGAAAGGACCTCACTTGACAACACCTTGTTGACTTCCGAGTAGTGGTTATGGCAGGGGAACTGGCAGCTGGTAGCTGGTAGCTGCGAACTGGGCACTGTCTGCACGTTCTGTCAAATGCTCAAGTGTCAATGTTGTTGTTAATTAATTTCCCGACTGACTGAGTGATGCATGCCACCAGATAAGTGGAGCTGGCTCCCACTTGGAGCTGACCCTTGCCGAGACCATTGGGCCCAGCCGCCCTGATAAACTGTTTGTTTGCCCTGTGCTGTTGGCCAACTTGTAGTCACAGCCGGCTAATGACAGGCGAGCGGCCACTTCAACAATGCGACAAGGACTCGTACGGGGCCAAAAGGTCGGTGCGGTGCGTGTCAAGTGGGCGGGCCGGCCAGCCGGTGTGTGTTTGTTTGTTTGCCCGAGTCAAGTGTTTAAATTTCCAACTGCCACAGTTATATTTATAGATTAGTTGGAAAACAGACAACATTATCGGTCCTTTTGGACGGCTAAAACGTCACGAACCTTTGAATATCACGTTGGATACACTAAAACACAAAATGGTTAATTCCAACGAATTTTATTTTATTTATCTTTTAAATACAAGCGGGGCTTCTTCGCCTGTGTGCTTAAGACATTGTTTCCCTCTAATAATCTCCACTAGCCTTTCAGTAACGGAAATAAAATAATTTCTAATCTGGTTTTCGATAAAGGAACAATTCCCTATTATTTGTTTCTGTAGCATACACCCTTAGTAATTTTCATGGACCGACAGGGTATGTTTCCATGTAGACCTGAAAGTTAACCTGCAAAGGCAAAAAATAGCATGTCAGCACATTACGAACATTACAAACCCAACGAAGTCGGTCCCTGAAACCCATAATTATTACTGTGTCCCCTTCCCCGGACATGAATTGCAGAAAAGCAATATTTCCGCGGCGGAGGGTAGGCGGCGCTCGAGTCCAGGCGGGCGACCGTATCGAATGTAGAGCGGAGCACCATTAGTCATATTAATCCCGGCGGAGTCATTAAGTCGTAAAACAGCGAAAGGTAGCCAAAATGCCGAAAATGCCCGTACCAAGCCCAAAGCCAGACGAGGCGAGCCAAGGCGACCTCTGTTTGTCTGTCACTTCATCGAAACGTGTACATAAACCGACGACGCCAACGCCTATGTGGGTTAATTTCGCCTGCTTGCCGTCCTGTCCAGGTCAATAAATAAGGAAATGGCCCGAGTTTAAGGTGTTTGAGGCGTAAATTTAATTTGGTCAACGTGCAGGAAGCATTTCAAGAGTCGTTCGGGCGATGCCTGCACTTTAATAATTTCAGATAATGAATCACGACAGACTGCACTGACACTGACACAGGCGTATCTTTATGGTATGTTATGTATTTGTTGGCGGCAAGAAAATTATATCAGTAATACTTTTTCGAAAGGAAACCAAAGTTTGTAACTGTTGAGTTGGGTATTAATTTACATGAGCTGCAGAATTAAACCTTTTGATGAAGTGCTTTTCATTCTCCCTCAGTTGCAGAAAGTTTTTAATTCAGTTAATAAAGCAGTCGGTCTAAAATAATGCTTTAATAAGTCTCTTTAAGCCAGGCAATGTTTCGCTGCAACTGAACTGAACAATCGGATTGGCTGACTGCTCGTCGTCAGCTCAGTTTCCCGGCAATCAAATTCACCTCCCGCAAATCCGATCAGGATTTCAGCTCACTCCGACTTCCTTGAATGCCATTCCTCCGCCAGTGGCACTGCCCCTGGGGATAAGTGCAACTAATCGCATGCTCATTGCTCATCCGCCGCGTGTCCCTTCGGCACATTGCTTATCTGCAGCGCAATCTGTCGGGTTTTCGCTGGGCACACACCGCATCACGCATACGCCACGTCAGCCGCCCGGCGAATGTGCTCTGCCTATGGGGCGAAAACAAAAAACAATCCTCAATCCTCGGCACCGCGAACACTGCGCAAATATTTGCTTTAAAATATCTTTCACATGTCAGCGACAAGCGGCCACCGGGGAAAACGGCAAACGTGAAACGGAACACCGACGGAAAGGGAAAGCCCGGGAAAACTCGGGGAAAAGGAAAACTGAGTCAGGTGCGGCGCTCGGCATTCTTTGCATATACTTACATTTTGTTTTCATTGGCCATGGCAGCTTAAGCACGCAATTTGATTTCATTTCTGTTCGCTTTATTTATTTATGATTTTTTGCAACGATCAAAGCGAAGCGAATCCCGCAGCATGGCCGGAAAACCACTGAAATTTGAATTTTCAGCCTCGGCACGAATAAAGGTGAAAAGTGGCGATGCCTTTTGCTCCCTTCCACTGAATACGAGATTCAGTTGCAGAGACGCCGCCAGTCGCATTCTAATGAATTTCGTGCGTAACTTGTAAGTTAATCAAACATACCGGCAAATTAGCTGTGAACACATTTTCCCAGTTTGGACGACAAGCGTGCTTCCAGGAACCCCAAATACTCTCACCTGTCACGAGAAGCCGGCAATTCCGCGAACTCCAGCCATCCATCTAGCTCAGCTCTTACCCGCACCCTCATCTCTGGGGGCGGGAAAAATATGCATGCATGTCGGCTACTTTTGGGAGCTGATGTAATGCGTAATATTCTGTTAACTAGAGTTTTCCGGCTTGCCAGAACCATTTCCCTCCGTCAGCCCGCCGACCGCACCCACTGCGGCAAGACAGTCGAAGCGGCGGAACGCGGCGCGGCGAGGAGCAGCCATCGCGGCGATTAATCACAGTTGCTGCTGCCTGGGAGGAGGGAGGGCAACTTTAAATGTACTTATAAAGACTATGACTACTTTTACTGTAGGAAGGAAGTACGGGCCGAACGCCACACAGATAAGCCTGGAAGTCTGTCATTTTTGGGGAAATAATTATTTACGAAATAAACGAAATACGCCCTTCTAGAAACTATACGTCTCCGTTGATTAGGCATTCTGTCTGGCATAAATCATGCAGAAATACCACGACTTTCCCAGGAATCGCTAGACATTCATATGCCTTCCGTGCAAAGCACTTTAGTTTCTGGCCGAGCACCAGTATCCCTTGATATTTCCATTCATAGACATAGTAGGTATATATGCGGCGCGTCATTAATCACACAAAGCCTCCCCATCCCGCAGCCTTTCAGGACTTCCTGGGCGTGCCGGTAGCCCGACTATAGTTGTCGCAGCCAGTTGACACTTAAAATGTTAGCTAAATTTACACATGCACTCAGCTCGGCAGTCAACAAACGCCGTGGAGCAGAGGGGGAAGGTGTCAAACAATGCTCTCGAAGCGGCACAAGGATTCCCCCAGTCATCGTGGCCTGGATCGCGGGTGGTGGGTTGCGGGTAGGCGAGATGCCTGGATGTCCGATGCCCAAGGGCGGTGACTGATGGGAGGCGGCAACTCTAACACTTATCGTTCATTATTATCTATCGCCAAAGCACCGCCTCCTCCTTTCCTGATCTGCTCCCTCGAGTCCTTCCCTCGCCCACATGGCAGCGCACACTTAATTGATTTCTTTACTGTTCCTCGCTTTTCCAGCCGCGACGAAAGGAATCCGCAGCATGGAAACTTTCCCAGGACAACGATACGTGCATCTTCCACATAGAGAAAAACCTCTGCATTTTCTGAGAAATCGGAGAAATAATTTTTAAATAATAACTCTTACACTTAAAACATAGACCTTTAGGTAGACGAATTTTCCTGCAGTAAACTAATGATCTTGATGATCGATTACCCTTTATCACCGTTTTTCACCGTGTCATTGTTATCGTTTAAGCCGCAGCCCGCCGAGAAATCCAGTTATGGGGCGAGCTCGACCCTTGAGCTGGGCTATAGATCAGGGCTATAAATTAAATTCTTATGCGAGAGGGCTGGCACGAGTGTGTGACAACGACCGAGACGCAGGAAGTGAAATGAGTCCGAGGAGGGGGTGGCGAGGTGGCAGCTCTTGTGGTTCCGCTGACAATTTTATTAGCTTGTCAGGCACAAGTTTCCAGTGGGCCAGTGCCCGAGCAGCATCAGTCGCCGATGCAATTAGCAAGCAAGCTAAACTAATTAAGAAAAGCCCAGATCCAGCTCATCGGAATGTATTTAACTTGCAGCTTTCAGGCTGCAATACACTGGGAAAATCTTACAACTAATTTAGTCATAAACGTAACCTATAGTCGGACTTTTGCACATGGCGATTTACGGTACGTTATTTTATTTTTAAATGCAGTTTTAGTTCGGAATATGGAGGTCGCTTAGGTACTGATTCCCGCTGCTCGTTCTTGCCAGATCCAACTATAACTTAACTTGTCGTAAGTACAGTTGAAGGAAAGGATAACCTTTTTTGTTGTGGACCGATCAAATGGCTGGAAAACAAAGGGGCCGCGCTGCATCTCCATTTTCCCTAGGCGTTCCTTTTAATTGTTTGCACTAAGAAGGGCGCACGGCTCTGAGGGTACGCCCCTACGGCTCCCCCACATGAGTTATGTAAGCTCATTTAACGGCCGCCTAATTGCTAGGCAATTACACGGGAAATTGGCAATGGCAAAACAATTAGAAGGACACTGGGACTCTGGGCGTAATGGGGCGTGGCTGAGGCAGGCACCCACACATTCACACACCCTCCGAATCAGCCTCAGACGAATAGGGATTTTGCCTTTCGCTGAGATGGGCGGCCAAGGCCAAGGAAGGAAGACGTCCTGCGAAAATCAAATAAATAATGGCCAGCACAAAGCAACAACAGCCCTCGTCGAATGTGGCGGAAAGCCCCAAAGAAGCGTAGAGACAAAGCATAGGAAACCCAAATCAAATTGAGATTTATGAGCCCACTGATGTGTGTCTAGGTCAGGCGTAGTCGTTGTCGCCCTTTCGCGTTGTTTGCCTCGCTGCAGTCACTATTAGGCCGGACGGACATCTGGCTTCAATTTTTCATGTTGTGTCTTCCATTATTATTTGGCAGCCTGGTCAGGCTTCACACCTGCCGGCAAGGACAATGCGAAAGGAAAAATACTGAAAGCCCGAAACAGAGAGGAAAGGAAAGTTTTCATTGCCGAACGGGGCCAGGCAAAATATAATATCAGCCCATGTTATTTATTGTATCGATCAGGCCAGTGACAAAACAAGAAAAATTGCAGGAACCTCAAATGTTAGCGGCATACTCTCTTTCTCCTAGAACTATTCATTGGAATGGAAATAAGATAAGAAGGAAGCATTTATTAATAGTTTTCCTAAAAAAGTATTGTTTTGTTACATTTTGTTATAATATAAGAACATTATTAAACTACTAAAAATTCCCTCAAAAACTCATATTAGAATCGTATTAATTTGTGTTAAAGAACTGTTTTCTTTTCGTGAATGATTCTATGGGGAAAATATTCACTGACCGAAAACATGTATGATTTATATACGAGCTGATGGACCCCAAGCCGATGTAATGTAAGCAATCGGCAACAGGAAGTGAAATAGCTGACCACATTTCCCAATTTTCCTCATTACGCTTCTGGACACCAATGTCGGAGCAAATTTTGATGGCATATTTACCTATTTGCGTGCATCAATTATTTATATAACTCCGCTTGGGGCAACGGCGCGCCGTTGAACCATTTCCCACACCAACACCAGCAGCTGCGTCGGTTTCGATTTGTGTCATAAATTGGCAGCTGTGGGCGCGCGGGGACGGGTAGCAATAAAAATAAGCACCCATAAAATTCAATTATGGCCACAACAAGTGCAGACATCGAGGAAGCACAAACACAAGCACAAAACCCAAACAGCAGCAGCAACAAGCCGCAGTGAAGAGCCGACAATGTGTGCTCCCAGGCAATCATGCAATCAATTGTGCATGCATCCATGAGCTGCAGCAGCCCGAGAGTCGGAACCGGAATTGGCACCTACCCACGTAGATCGGGTGGGATGAGGCTAGGAACCGGGAGAAGTCAAATGAGTGCTCTGGTTTCCCACTGAAATATTCTGAATATATAATATAGAAACCCCTGTGCACACGCTCGAAATAGTTACCATTTTGTTATTTATCATGGGCTGTGATCAGGACATCTAGTCCTGCTTCAACTTGGGTTACTTTGTAGCTATATTGTGTCCCAAATTGTTTTCTTTTCAGTAAATTTTTTGAAATATTGCAGATGGAGTGAATATCTACTCTACTTAGATGGGTAGCAATTAAGCTTCAGTTCAATGGAGTTTCAGAGCCCAAAGTACAGTATATCGACTTAATTTCTTTAATCCGTATCTGAATCTGGGTACAATCTATATGAAAGTTGTTGTCTCTGTTGTAATGGGTAAAGCGAGTCTACACTGATTTTGTAACGTAGAAAAATAGAAACATCTTCAAGGACTTAATCGATATGCATTTCCATCTTGTGCACACATTTACATTCAATTTCCGTACGTCCTTTAAAATTCACAAGAATGCAGGTGAAGAGTACTTACCATGCACTTCTGTATGTAAATACATATGTGCATATGCACACTCGACATGGAGACTTTTGGAGTCATAAATTTGGGAATCGATGTGCAGAAACGCATCACGTGTGTTTAGTGCCCATTAAGAATTTATTTTATGCATACTTGACACAGCGTTGCTTCAAACTGTTATGGGCTTTGACAAACATAAGAGTTCAAATTTGTTTTGAAGAGCCAAGTACAACCCAATCGAGTAAGAGATAAAATAATAAATATAGAAATCTTAGTATACAAGCTATACACCGAAACTTAAATTGCTCATTTTCGTTAAGGCTTTAATGCATAAATGTATATGTCGGAGACTGCTTTAGCTACTATGAATTAATATTCATATTGTTCTGGTTTATATATCGGCTGAATAGTGCAGAGACCCAATTAAAGAGCTGAGGCCGTGTCGAGATATTAAATAAGATTTATTAAGAAGGATAACCTCATATCCTCTATTTAAGCCCATAATAGAAAGTCAAAATATAGCCAAGAATAAAGCTAAAAACGCCTTTTCCCCTTCAAATGTATTTATTTTTATGGGTATCAATCATAGAAATATGAACAAATAAAATATTGAAGCGAGAATGATGATAAACAATCAATAACAACCAAATGGTTTTAATATATCTGAAACCTAAGCTAAACCCAAAGAGAACAATAAACCAAAAAACATCGAAGTTTTACAAATTATTATTATATAATTGTAATTCTGGAACCGTAAAAATCGATTCAAATGAATGATTCCCATGATGTGATTTAAAAATAAAACTTAATTGACCCCAATATGTATGGCATTTGTTAGACCACCACTCGCAAAGCCTGTAACTAAGTCAGGTAGCCTTGCCGTTCCCATCTTACCCCCGCTCTCTAAGGCAACACCTTGCCGACAAGTTTAAAATGAAATCAATTATTCATTGGCAAATATAATTGTCCAACTGTGTTTGGCCTCACTTGGCCTTTTAATTAAGTTGCCAGCTCCGCAAATAGCTGGCAGTCGGTATTCGGCACTCGACAACGGCATTCGCATGCATGTTGTAAACGCCCTCCGAGTGATTTTCCCACTGGTCTGGCCTGGCAGAGATACACACATATAAATGAGTGGTCATAAAACCAACGTCAGGAAAGAACGGTAAAAGTACAAATGATAATAATAGCCGATATATATAGATACGTATATGCATGGCCGTGGTTAACAATAAAGAAGAGCAATGGCAAGAGCAACAATGGCAGCAAATATTGATAAGTGCAATTTGAAATATTTGCACGGCGTTTAGAGGCAAGCATTGTACATTGCATTTGGATAAGCGGGGGCCCGGAAATAAATCAATACACATGTAGAGCTGAAAGTGCCTTTGATAGCCTAGTCTGAAATTAAAGTAGCATGAGAGCCTAAAAAACTGCAGGGGAATGAAATTATAAAATTAAATAAAGAGAACGAGAACTTATTGTAATTATTACATTCTATTAAATATTTTAGGAGCTAGCTATAACTCCTAAATTCGTATACATTTGTATGACACTAATGGGAATTATTAAACTAGAAAAATAAACTGTAGCATTTACACTGATTAATATTGTTTAATACTGTGTATGTATGTATATGTATGTACTGAGATATTTTCTGGTTTTTAGCTTTCATATGAAATAGGCACTTACTTATTTTGCATTATTTATAAAATTATATGCTTGTCAGCCATATAAAATCTATATACTGTTGATCGAAATTAATAGCCAAATTGGACTCGCCATGCCATAAGAATAATATTGCTTAAAATCCTTCGACATAAGCGCAGAACTTGTATTTTAGTCTGGTGAAACTATAGATTGTAGATAATTTGTACCTATACTGCAATGTTAATTGGTTCTAGATGGTCAATATATTAGATTTGGTGTGCTTGCCACTAGTGGCTGGTTGAAGTACGCCCTTTCAGCAGATGATAAGGTTGATACATTTCTAGATCGTCTCTACCCACTTCGGTATATAGAACTGCATCTCAATAGGTCTTTCCTTCCTTCCTTGGTCTTCTCGGAAAAAAGTGCTGGTGCTTATATGTTTTCCCCATGAATTCTCGTTGCATAGCGTCAGGCGCTAAACGAGTTCTCAGTCATAGAATTCAAGTTCCTAGTTCGTCGCGTGGTGCAAAGATGAGTCTTGATGTATATACTACTTTATATACTAAAGGAGATATTACTTTCATCTCTTATATTTTTTTGGCAAATCTGCCAACTGATTTTTCGAAAGTTTAAGGATGTACAACCTTTTCCGACAACCCTATCCCTTTGATTGGTAGGGGAGAGTGGGGAGTTATGAAACACGCTTTGTTAAAGGGCCCAAACTTCTAAAATTTACTTTTTTTTCAAATTTTTTTTAATTGAATGTTTAGAGCAATCAATAAACTACTACCTTGTCAATGTTTTTGCCTATAATTTAAAATTTTGGGCGACTTTAGCTCGTTTTTTCAGTTTTCAAAAATCGTGGGGAGTTGTAAAACACTACTAAGAAATGCGAAAAAAACATTTTTTTTGATCGAAATTCTTTATTTGGATTACAGAAATTACCCTTTGTAATGTTTTTTAGGTATCAACAAGTTCTGAACAAAATGTGAAACTCCTCAGAAAAATTTACTTTTTTTTCACATGTTTATACCCTTGCAGGGTATTATAATTTTAGTCAGAAGTTTGCAACGCAGTGAAGGAGACATCTCCGACCCTATAAAGTATATATTCTTGATCAGCATCAACAGCCGAGTAGATCTAGCCATGTCCGTCTGTCTGTCCATCTGTCCGTCCGTTTCTACGCAAACTAGTCTCTCATTTTGAAGCTATCTGGATAAAACTTTGCAGATAGTCTTCTATATGCTCTCACTGCTGTATATGTCGGAACGAGCCGTATCGGACGACTATATCATATAGCTATATAGGAAAGATCGGTAAATTTTAATGAATGAAATTATAATTTAGACAATTTTTACAATATTTGAATAATATTTTAGTTATGGCCATTTTGTATTATTCTAGAACTTTGGGTTTAATTTGATCAAAATCGGACCACTATATCATATAGCTGTCTTTGGACCGATCAGAATATTTTGAGGAAAAAATCTAACTAAGCCAATTTTCCACATATTTTCATAACATAGACATAGACACTTTGTATTATTCCAGAATTTCGGTTTTAATTTTATTCAAATTGGACCACTATATGATATAGCAGCCATAGGAATATATATATAAATTCATTTAGTTCGTTCGCAACATTTCCCGTTCGCAACATTTCTCGTTCGCAACATTTTTCTTTCGCAACATTTATCTTATTTCAAAACCCGAGAAAACGAATAAGTCAGAAGATTTTTCTTCTTCTTACTTACTGCAAGGGTATTTAAGCTTCGGCATGCCGAAGTTAGCTTCCTTTCTTGTTTTAAATTATTTCATTCATATATTGTTCATATAAAATTTGTATTCAACAATTGTGAGACTTGCCGTGCTTCACATCTCCCCACTCGATGTGTTTCATTTCTCCCCATTTGTTACTTTTTTAAAAATCTCACCGCGACAGCAACAACAACAACATGATTATTTTGTATACCAACTTTATAGATTCACTTGCAACTGTTCATCAGGATGCAGCACACGAATATCCTAAAAAAAAACTTTTTGCACAAATTTTAAACACAGTGTGTGGGAATATATAAAAAAAAGGGTGATATCGGTGCAAGTGCTCGATCAAATTAACACAACGAAGGAGTCATTTTATTATATTCTTTTAATTTCGACGATTTGGATTGATTTTCACTTCCCAACTGGAAACCGCAAGGGTATACAAGCTTCGGCTTTCCGAACTAAATTTTTTTCTTATATGTATATGTTGTATATAAACAAACAATTGAGTTTTTAGGCTTCTTCAGTCGATTCGCACACTTAGGCTAATTAGTTTTTTTGAATGGTTTTAAGTGGGCTTAACACTTGGCATCTTATGGGTTATTGGCTAACGGCAACATTTTATGGCTTTTTAATGAGCCAAAATGTGCGGGCCATAAATCAAAGCCCCAGGGAAGGGCGCGGAGATAGCCCATTCCCGAAAACACACATGGAGACCTAGTATCGCATTATTAGGAAAGCTTATCGGAAACTCGCATCGCTAGCATTGATGGCGGCGGAGCTGTCTCCCACTTAATGCCATTAAATCCTATCAATTTTCCTCGCCCAGCAACAAATTTAAAAATTTATGCTGTGGCTTAAGCCGGCAACAATAACACAGCGCAGGAAAGGTTCAAAAATTGCCAATAAAAAATAATGCCGGAGTAGGGGTCTAGCAGGAGGTTGCCTAAGCAAATTGAACCCAAGAGCGTCCAGGCACTTAATTGAACCTATCAATATGCTAATATATGTACGTATGTATATGTGGCTCATAAAATACCCATGTGTTTATTCGCCAGTTCCCGCCCTTCCTCCGCCAAATGCTCTTGTCAAGGCGGTCAACAAAAAAAGATACCGAGTGTTGTAGAGAAACCCTTTTGGCACTCCTTGTAACCTCGGTTTTTCTATCGAATTAAATTTCATTTTGAAACAGCTCCGTCGCATCTCAACTTTGAATCGCCTTAGAAACTACATTTGTTTAAAATAGCTTGGGACTTAGAATGGGAGGCTCCACATTCCAAACGCCTACGTTTTTAGTTCATTAGCCGAAATACGTGCAGGCCAAAGAGATGATAAATAAGCTTTGCTTAATCAACGGATAATAGAATTTACTTTAGTCCATACACGACTAAACAAGTTATAATTTTGAGACTCCAGTCAAAGACACTTTTATACCTCTAATCAACCACTCAAATTTAATTTGTTAAATTGGTTATGCAATTACTCTATTTTCATGAAAACTGACAACATGGATTTACATTTAATTTAAATTCTTGTATGCAGCTTACATGCTGTGACGTAATCTTCTTAGGGAAATGAAAATGTGATTCCAGAGCAAAAAGTGTTATTGTTTAAAATGAATCCCATGATGAAAATAACTTTTTTATTTTTATGATAGCAACCCCTAAAATTGTCCCCCCGTTTTCGATTCATTCGTTCGGAAGAGGTTTATAATCTTGAAAATAAGGAAGTAATGTTGTTTTTTCTGATACCTCAAATTTTTTTAAACCGATTTGGCTTAAACTTCATTGATTTAAAAGGTTCTTTAAGCTTTTTAATTTTAAATTGCATTCTTTCTTGCTATAGTTCTTGTTTTTCAAAATAATTGTATTTCTTCGACTTGCTGTACAACATGGATGAAAAAAAGGATTACATCCTCCAATTTACAAGGCTTAAAATTTTTTTTTTACTAACAGAAAATTTATTTTTATGTTTACAAGTTTTTAATTTAAACGAGAACTTCCTCAGAAAGGAATGTGTGTCCTAAGTCGTGAGTGTACTTTTAATAAATATTCAAAGCAAAATGCCCGATCAAGGACTTCGCTTGATAGCACATCATATGAAATTCATAAAATGTAAGTAAGAGCATAATAAAGTACTTGTGGGCACGCCCAAAAAAACATTCCGAAAGCCTTAATTAACTGCTGTCACATATATTGCATATCATTGGGATTTCTGGCCAGCACCGCTCCACCTGCAAGGCATCGCATTCCGCGCCAGCTTCGTTTTTTACGTTCATAAATTTTGCAGTGTCTGCGGCATGTCAGGGGCTTTTCCCCGCGCTTTTACGCCCCTCTCCAAGCTGCCATTCGCCGAGGAGTGCGTGATGGTGACGGCAGCCAGCCGAAAACGAGAAAAATCTGTCAACGGCACTTTTCACTTTCACTCTCCCCTCCCAGGGCCGCGATGCCTCCACTCACGGAAGCGTGTTGTGCTGTTCTATGCCACTAAATATGCCAAAGCGCGCGTAAATTGATTTAAACACAGCGACAAGGACGAGGCGGCAGCTCCGAGGATGCTTATGTGGGTGCGGGTACATCGGAGCACGGCCATGCTGGGTACGGGATGGTGAGCACTTTGAGTTCCCCATTACAGAGACTTGGGTTGGGAACGGAGGATGGAATGGGCGGGATCCTCTTTTTAGTTGGAGCCCGCCCCTCGGGAGTGTTGCTAATCATTGCCTTTACTCCTTGTCCCCCTGTCTTTCAAGCCGCTTTGCTGCTTAGACATTTGCATGAAGGATATAAACGGATTCCGCAACGAAAGCAACGGCATTTCGGCATACTTTCCATTATTTTCGCATAAGGTACTTTGAAAAAAACGGGACTCGCAGTGAGAATTGCTCTGTTTTCCTGGAGCAAACATCGAAATATCTCATGGTTAAACCTAATTTAAGTTACTTTCAGCTACGCAAAACATGTAGCTACTTTAGCCTATTCACTCGTATCTTTAAATTATTGTATTCGTAGCTAGAAAGGCAGCTATCTTCGAGTGCTTGATTCAAATACCTCTGGAACTGAAAAAGGGCTTAAGCCAGTCAGCCGCTAGTGCTGATAATGAATTTATGCATTTCTTAACATTCCGGTTGAGGTGAAGTAATAATACTCTTTAAACGCCTTTATGCCTGGGATGTCAGGACTAAACTAAAGTTTAATAGAAAAATATAAAATCGTCATATCTTCATCTTACATCTATCTGTATGCTTTTTTTAATCCAAAACGGATGACAATATCTGGTAGCTGGCATATGTAGAAACATTTGATTGTTCTGTATTGACAGGTAAATCTACTAATCAACAAACCTGTTTGAATTCAGTATTAATGTTGCATGCACCACAGAACATTTATTTTCTAATTACCATTTGTTGACTGTCTTTTGGCTACAACACTTGCATGTTCATCTACATTTAACGATCGTTTCTATGGCAGTTATTTGATATATGATATGATCCGGCCCGTTCCGTAGTATTACTTTTAACATAATAGTTAAAGAGCTTCAATTTAATATTTTGGACTGATGTCCACCGAATCGTGTAAGCAACACTACGGGTATAAGTGTTATTTAAGCCAGGGCAATCATAGACATAACCCGTTTAGCCCTAACATCTCTCGTTAGCCAAATGCTGACGATGCAATGAATGGAACAATGACATATATTCGGGGTAAACAACAATATTGTCTCTCGGCACCTACCCCAATCGGCCATAAGCACTCGTATAAAAAAATTCTGTTGCCGGTTGGCATATCCCATCGTCATGTGCGCCCGTAACTGGCCTTAATCAACAACAGGCCAACGTCAAACAATATTTTAATCAGCCTGGCCCTGCTGGCCATAAATCTCAAACAAATATACTAGGGGCCGCAAAAACACGTCTACACTCTGAACAAAATAGGAGAGACCAATGACTGGGTCCTAACTTGCAGTAGAGGTATGTTCCTGAATGTTTGAGCTAAAACCAGAATGGAATATTGTGCAGCAAGGTGCAATTTTAATTGTGCCTTGGCACATAACTCGTATTTATTATGTGTGACTTTCCGCCCATGGAAACGATGGACTAAAAAAGGCTTGGATTTCGATTGAAAAGCGGAATCCTACATACGTCACGGCCCGCCTGCCCCCATTAAGTGATTACGCCGCTGTGAATGCGTCTTGGACATTTGATTATTATTATTAACACGTGACTGAAATGAGGCCAATTCAAGCGAAAATTTAATTAAAAATTTCACCCTTAACAACTAGTGGAAGGGACAAGAGAGAAAAGGCTGAATGCAAGGGGAGAAGTAGGGGAAAAAACAAGAAAAATAAACGTGACGTGAAGCGCTGATGGCTTACGATTCTCCTGCCCACCACGGACATTGTCCGGATGACATTGCCCGTTTTGGTTACGCCTGTAAATTGTTCGATGGTCGTTTGCCCGCTTTTCCCGTGGCAGCCACGTTTTATGAGCTTTTTTTAATTGTCAGCCACGCACTCGGACGGCCTCGTCTCGTTGTCCTCGTCCGCGTCCTTATCGCCGGGTAATGGATAATCCCGGACCCAGAATGAGAGCTCATTGGCCACCGCTTGAGGAATGATGCTGCAGTTTCATTGATGGCCTTCGCCGGACCATTAATTGTTTAATTTATTGAGCCACAAACGAGTTTTATGAAGCTCAAGTCATATAATTTAATCAACTGGGCGGTAGTTTTCCCAGGACATATATATATTTATACATATATACAGCTAATTGATGATCGGTGTTCCTGGACGATCAAGAATCAAGAAGAACTTTATTATTATTGAAATTCCGAAAATACAACCGAAATTAGAACAAAACTTTTAACTCAATTACAAAGTCATTGAAACACGAACTGCAGGCAAGCACAAGAAAATAGGGAGGACGAGGCTGCAGCAGGAAAGTCGAAAATGGAAAAGTGCGGGAAAAACCCGAAATGCATTTCAGGACCCCATACCGCCTCCAACACCATTCCGCTCGCCACCCTGCGGTGTTTCAACGAGTTTCGGCACATAAAAGGAAGAAATTGCTTTGCCTGTCGCTGGAGAAAGTGAATTTCCTGCATTTCAACCATTCCGTCTTCACTTGCCGCTCTTTCCACCACTATTATTGTTATTTTGGGGCTTTCGGTGTTTGCAGCTTTTTAATGGTCCCAAAACTATATGGCGAGTTGTTGTTTTGGCGACTCCCCCTGTTGACATGGCACGGCATTCGGCGCTTAAGGATGCAATCTGACTTGTTGGCGTGGCTTCCCCTTATTATTGAGCCTCGCCAGGGTCCTTCGCCTGCGGCTTTTGCACTCACATCCAGTCGTTGTAAGCCAAATGCCATAATTGCGTCACAATTGCCGATATATAAACCAATGGTTAGTTGAATGGTGCCATGATACTTTTTATACCAGCCAAAAATAATCTATACAATCTTCACCTTTAAAAATGACTTTGGTATCGATAATAGACGTCTTCTAGATCCGGTATCTACCTTGTCAACGACAAGTAGTTATAGTCTTGGATATACAGCAGTTTCTAAGTGTTGTCATTAGTAGTCGCTTATATAGCGTGGCTTGCACCTTGACCCCGTACGGAATTCTAATGCATTTTCTATGTTATATTATTTTTATAAATGTATATAAAGTAGGTATTTTTAAGGTCAAAGCTATGCTTGAATTCTTTTGTAAGCTTTGGATCAAAACTAAATGGCTCCAAATATTGCAGTTGCCGAGGTTTGAGGACGCGACAATCAGAACTATATTTGTATGTATTATCAGTATACTCAATGTAATGGAATTAAGTGAAAAACTAGATTATCTTAACTATTAGTTTCTAAGAAAAAAAAATGATTTCCATGTCATGTTATGTCAAAATAAGAAGGCGCAAACGGTTATTTTTCATACTTTGATCGCAAAGATATTGAATTAAACATTAAAATCACGGACATTTACGTCAGCGGCTAGCCATAAACTTACTTTCGTCCATTTGCATGCCTCGGAATGGTAGAATAAGAAATGTCCTGTGACTTTTCTACATTCAGAATTGATATATTCAATTAAAAATTAATGCCTCGCTCGAACACTCCCGCTTAGTTTCTCCGAAAGTTCGTATCCGGGGACAGTTAAGTCTGAGGCTGGGACAAATAACTCGATATTGCGTATACGCCCGGTAGACACTGGTTACACTTCAATTTTTGCGTAAATTCTTTTTTATGGTTTCAAACACTTTTCCTAGACGTTGCTCTTATTCGAAATCGTCACTTGTTGGGCGCACTCCTTTCCGCTGTGGAGTCTCAGTAATACCGCGGACGTGTGGCGCCGAACAGGAACTGAACTGTGCGGCTGTGTTGGCCAAACTGTTGCGACTGTGGCCACAAGCACGACGCAGAACCGGAGGCCCGAGGAGCAGCCGAGGACGACCGACGACTCTGGGTATTTCCAGTTGCAGCAGCGACCCCACTTCCAGTGAGCAGGTGGCAGTAGGCGTCTGGTGGTGTTGGCGGCCCTCGCCTTATCAATAGCACCAGCTGCTGTGATACGGCTCCAACAGCTGATGCCTCGAGAAGGGAGTTGGGTGGACTCCATGTGCGTAGCCAATTGACAGCTGGCCAGAGTTCTTAGTCTTATGATTTGTTTCAAAAAAGTATATTTTTATTAAGAACAACATCTTAAGGCTAACTGCTGGCATTTCTTCAGAATCCTTTCGAGGAGTTAAGTTAATCAAATCAATTTCCCTGAGACAAAATAAAAATTATAAGAAATTTGTCAACTTATTATTTTTTAGTTTTAGTAAAATATTAGACCAATTATTTAGTTTTATAAGGAATATCTTAATTATTATTAATTGCAATAAAATAACTCCCAAAACGCAACCGAACATGAATGACTTGGGAAGCACATTGCCTTTCAAACTGCTGTCATTCCAGTACCACTGCCCCTCCAGCTCGTCTCTGCACATGCGCCTATTTCCCCAGCTGGAAGCCGGGAAAACTATCTGTTGCTCCTGGCCGAGGGTTGCGGACCAGGATGGATCACCCGTTGCCCATTGGGGCTGGGCCTGGTAGAGGCTCTGTGCCGGAGGCAAACAATTTGCATGCAGCCTTTTTGGCATAGGTTCGGGTGCATCTTACATGCGAAATCACTCTGGATGGATGGACACCTGGTGGCCGGGCCCTCTGTCCAACGGCCATGGTCGCCATCAAAGGCGATTTCTGGTGCTGCTGAGCTTGCATTTACGACGGCAGAGGGCCGCATTGAGTGGTTTTTATGGACGCCCCACCACTTTGCCGGCCTTTTCGTGGGAACAAATTTAAGGTGTGTGTTTGTGTTTCGTGTCATCGATTGACGCCCCCGCAGCCAGGCCTAATGCTCCGTTTATTGAGGACATGAAACAGGAAGCAGAAGTGCTGCCACGCATAACCACTCGAATGATTCGGTGCATTTCCGCTGCGCAATCAACTTACAAATATTTGCTATATTTGCAACTCGGTGAAAATGCCACAAAACTCCAATCGAGTCAAGTCTGAATTCTAATGAACTTTATTCTATTTCAATTATGGAATCTCACCGCTCATTTTTTTTTATATCGTTTGCTTTCGAGTTTCAGTGTCCTTTAATTTTTCGCATGAATCCCAATCGTTAGATAATATTTACTTAATGAAATATCCGTTTAATATTTAAAATTCTTGAATATTTGATGCTGACCAATTCATGTGAGGGCCTTGTTAGGAATCACATATGGCGGCTAACACACCCAAGTTGTGGGAATACTCAGCAATCTAAAATAAACGTGTAAGTTATTATCATTGTTATTTGGGATTGGGTCGAAGTTTCTATAATTTTCCCAGTATTTCGTCAAATTATATGCTTCCAATATTTGGTACCTATATACTTTTTAGTGCCGATAGTGGTTTTCTTACTTTATTTTTTATTAAATTAATAACTTACCTATTTAATAATTTACTTTGCAAAAACTCAATGGAAATACAGTAAGCAGTGCTCTTGTATTATACCTTTGCAGGGTATTATAATTTTAGTCAGAAGTTTGCAACGCAGCGAAGGAGACAATTCCAACCCTATAAAGTATATATATTCTTGATCAGCATCAACAGTCGAGTCGATCTAGCCATGTCCGTCTGTCTGTCTGTCTGCCCGTCCGTTTCTACGCAAACTAGTCCCTCAGTTTTGAAGCTATCTGGATCAAACTTTGCAGATAGTCTCATATATATATATATATATGCTCTCACTGCTATATATATCGGAACGAGCTGGATCGGACGACTATATCATATAGCTATATAGAAAAGATCGGTAAATTTTAATGAAAAAAATTATAACTTAGCCAATTTTTACAATATTTGAATAAAAGTTGAGATATGGCCATTTT